>BGPR01009495.1:0-28108 GCA_013235015.1 Araneus ventricosus
TTTTGAAACAGATCAGTCTTTGCAAAAAAGGAACACAGGTTAATTAACGCAACTGCTATTTAGTCAGAAACAAATTAAATTAATTACATGAAAAACCTTACCTTTACCTTTCATATATTTATACTAGAGAAGTTCAATTGTTGATCTAAATATCCATTTTTCCTTTTCATTTGGATAAACATTTCAGTTGTAAAAAGCTTTGAATCTTTTATTTTTCCTCATCATTATTCTAATTATCCTTTAAAAATTCTTCATTTAAATGTACATTTCAGCTAAATATAATAATGAAGGAGAAAAAGGCTTTCAATTTTCACAGTGCTAAGTGTAATTAAAACTATAAAAAAATTCCTGTATGCCATGTATGAAAAATTATTGAGGTATATTACCAATTTTATAGCAAATTCACTAAATAAAATTTAAATAACAGTCACCCAGACAGATGCGAGACAAATTGAATAATATGGGGTGTTCATTAAAATTGTCGGGGTTTCTGTACCTCATAACTTTCGAATAAAAAATATTACGCAACAACCGATTATGTATTCGTAAATTACAACTCAAAGAATTTTATTAATGATATTAAAATTATTATTAATGATTAATTATAAATTATTATAATTATTAATGATTTTCCTGCAAAGTGCTCGGTCTTTCCGCTACCTTTCAGTGTAGAACACTACCAGTTTCCCGAAATTGTGTTAACCAGCGTCTTATCGAATTATCCGAAGGAGGATCTTTCTTGTACGTGATCCTGAAGCGACGTTGAGTAGTTATAACTGATTTAGTTTTGAAAAACCACAATACACACATTGCTTTTTCATGCACGGTCGCCATTTTTATTTATGACATCATAATTACCCAGACTGCAAATGCGCTAAGATCGCATTGTTGCCACGTAAAATTCTTTGAGTTGTAATTTACGAATACGTAATCGGTTTTTGTGTAATATTTTTTATTCGAAAGTTATGAGGTACGGAAACCCCGACAATAATTAATGAACACCCTGTATAGTAAAATAAAACAAGTATCATCATGTTTAGTTTTATTTCTATTAATGTCACATTTGAAAACTACAAAGGGTTTTTTAGGGACGGACATCTTGTTTTGAACCATGGTCAAATGATGATAATAACACCTGAGCAAGCAACCCCATCTCTAAATTCCTGCACCATACCAGGAGGAGAACATTTGGCCCTCAATAGATTTAATGTGCACCAGGCCTGTTACAATACAAATTTTCTATAAAATTGGGTTTCGAATCTGTGGCCCTTTAGTCATAATGCCATTGTCCCCCTCCCCTAAGTATCAATATGATGAAAAAAAATTATCCTAAAGAAAAAAAGTAGCAGTATGGGTATTGAGATATAATGCTCAACTTTTACTTCAAATCACTCAGCTCCTCTGTGGTAGAAACTTATTATGCTTTCTGCAACAAACTTCATTAATACCAAAATCTTTCTGCAAGAATGTTCTGAAGAGCAACAAAATTTGAGATGAAAAATGTTTTCAGAAGAGCTACAAAATTTGTGATGGTGTCATTAGCAAGACAGATTGATAACTCTTTCACGTATTGTTTCATAATTTTTAAAGAAGAAATCAGAGACTGAATAAATGACATATACTGTCATGGAAACGAATCGGAATTTTAAACTTTTCTTGACAACTTACCCAGACAATAGCAAATGTCAGATAGTGCTAAGATATTACACTTAGTTTCTTCGTGCATTAAAAAATCATGGAGGACATAACAATCAGGATCTTAATTCACAAGAAGACACTATTAACAGATAATCACAAATAAATGTTTTAAAAAGAAACATCACAGTACGATGGAAATTTCATTGTCTTCCCTCTTTCCCTTTTATATGATATAGAATGTTTGAAAGCGATTCATCGTCTGCAGAAAACGAAACTAGTTCTGAAGAAGGATTTTGACGCTTATGCGTGAATATGTTAATTCTCCCAAAAATATAATTTGCTTCCAAAATATAAATCTTTCTGCAGGAAAACTTTGCCATTCTGCGACATTGTCGCCGCGATTCTGCCATGGGGCTCAGCCCCATGTTGCGAAGGGCAAAATACAAATGCACACACCATGCATTTAACACTGAAAGCACATGACAGATGTTCTTTGTACTGCATGAAATTTGCAATAATGCTCTTATTGAGCAAAGACAAATATTCAAAAATACTTTATTACGCAATCTTTTCAAAAAACATCTGAGCTCAAATGAAAAAAATTACCATAAATTGTAACAGCTTTAAGGATTATTAAGGATTAAGCCACAAGACTGAAATGAAATGAGTTTTAAGTATTATAAAAACTAAGCACATCACTTAGTAGTAAAAAATTTTAAAGAAAAGTCTGGAAACAGAACAATTTCTTTTAAGGATTCTTACAAATAAAATGGCTACTCACATCCAGCCAATTATTTCTCACATCTTCACTGCTTAGGATAATGTGCCCCTCAAAACTGACTCCAGTCTCCCGACCAAAAACAAGAGTTCGACCTTAAAGGACAAAAGCCAAAAACAGATCAGAGAGTCAGTCAAAAAACACAAAATTCTCTACAGACAAACAAAACATACCTCTCACAAAAATACTCCTAACAAAAAAAATAATCTCTACCACAAATTTATTTTTTCACATCACATGGTGCACTGCCACATTAATTTTAAGAATATAGTTCTTGAAAACATAGCTAACTAAACTTGCAAAAGTTAGATCATCTAAAATTTTAAATTATAATTCATATAGGTCAGAGGGATTGGTTTCTTTTTACAAGTTTTTTTTTTAAATTAATAATGCAAATTAGATACACAAGAATGTCTGAAGTTGTAGGGGGAAGAGAAGAGACACCTTTAAAAGTGTCTTCAAGAGCTTAACATAATAACCAAGTTACAATTTTTTTTATTGAATCTTCTTTAATTTTATTTATTTATAGTTCATTTTTGTTTTGTTATCTAATAATATACTGTTGGAAAAAGATGAAAAAGAAGATCTTATCTTTGATCTTATCTAAAAGAAGATCTTTTATCTGAGAATCATTTGCGATGGACAAGGGTCATGCCCAAAGGCCCTAAAAATTCAGATTCAAATTTCATGCTTAATTCAATGAACTTTGAATGAAAGCATGAATTTGGAAATAACTTCATCTCATCTACAAAGAATAAAAATGGCAACATCTGAAGCAAAACAAATTTTCTATGATCAAAATAAATTAATAAAAACAGTTCTTAAAAACACATTTCTCCGTTATCACAAATAACATTATCTAGAAATAATTTATTTTTTCTCAAATTCACTACTAGTTGAACAGGCTCATTTACCCAATAAAATGGGTAGGAAAAAAGGTTTCTTCATACTTTGTCAATAGTTATAAGCTAAGTAGAATATCTCTGGGAATATTTGCCACACAAATTGAAGGTTTCAATTTCATACTAAAGAAAAAAGTTGTGTAATTTATTTATTGGGTAAGAAAATATTTTTCTTGAAAATAAGGAAGAAATTCCAAATAGATGGAAAAAGAGGGCTAAATATGGTATAAACAATATTAAAAATATGGGACATTAATGAACATGATACAGTTTTAGTAAGAACAGCCAAAGCTGGTTCAGATGTCAGAGGTACTGGTCAGACAATCATGGGCATTACAAATCACAGAACAGAACAAGGAAATAAGCAAACATGATAGCACTAAGGCACGATAACTGGAGAAAATTTTATTTGCTTTTAACAGGTGTGGGATATGTTGCAAAGATAGTGAAAATCTTGGTCGAGTTCATAGATGGGCTATCAAGCTCAAAGGGAGTGGAAATGGGGGGGGCGGGTTGAAATTTTCATTTCCCCAAAATTCCTTTACAATGGAAGATAGAAAGAAAATTCAAATTAGGCGAATTATCGACTTATCATATCAAGCAATTTTTGTATTTAAAGTTTTTTTTGATAACTGCAATTGCTTGGAAGATATGAGCTGAAATGCGATTTTCTGTTCCGGCGCCCCCAATTAAAATTGCCTTTCAATCTCTGCATGTTACACTTGGTTTGAAAGCTCTCGTCATTTGTAGTTTCTTCCACCCTATTTCATTCTTGCAACTCTAACCATAATGAAAATAGAGGACAAAATGTTCTTTTCCTCATATCTCCAAACAAAAGGAATCTATGTTCTATCTTGTTATGATGAGGTAATAATTCGCCTAATTTGAATTTGCTTTCTATTTTCAATCATAAGGAAATTATGGGGAAATGAAATTTTCAACCCCCACCAATTCCACCTCCTTCGAGCTGGATAGCCTAACTACGAACTCGGCCCAGATTTTCACTGTCCATACAACATACCCCTCACCAGTTAAAATCTAATCAAAATTACTCCCGTTATCGTGTTCAGAAGATAACATTGGCTAAAGTGTTATACGTCTCTACTAATAATAAAGAAAAGAACATTTCACCCTGTATTCACACAATGCAAGAATGAAAGCGGATGGAAGAGACTGAAAATGACGAAGGCTTTCCAACACGGGGTAACATGCATAGGTTGAAATGTACTTTAAGATGGGGGAGAGGAGGGGAAGAGAGGGAAAATCACTTTTGAGCTAATAACTTCGAAACAATTGTGGCTATTGAAAAACTTTAAATGCAAAAATTGTTCGTTACGATAGGGCGATAATTCGCTAGTTTGAATTTTCTTTGTACACTCGATGCTTGTTATAACGACCACACATTATAAAAACCATTCCATTATAACAACCAGTGATAAAATCCCCAACTGTGTTTCCGTATGTACTCTATGTTATTTTACTTCTGGTATAACAACATACAGTGTCATCTAATCCCAATACAACAAACACTCTTCCCTGTATTTTTCCAAAAAGAATATTTTTCTAAACGTAAATGACCTTGATTATTGTATTGCCAAGCTTCGTAAGATGTAGAGTCTTCAGTGTTACAGTTCAACAGGGGGAGGGGAGGGAGAATTACCACTCACCACAGCTCAGAAATTAGAATAGCCCAGAATTTTAAAAATGTGCTACTGAGACTTTAAAATGTTTTTTTGAAAGGCAGAACATTATTTATCATCTCTAACAGAGATGGAAAATTATGTTTTGCAAAAAGCACATATGCAGAAAAGACAAACAACCATTTCTGATTTTTTTCTTTAGAAAATAAATGTTTCTTAAGTATATAACACCCTTTATTTTCTACTAAAAAATTTTAAAAAAAAGAAAGTACAGCTTAATGACTGGTATGTTGTTATATATATAATTCTATGACTGTAGGGCTCATTGTTTAATATACAAATGTTAAATATATATATACATATATATATAGTTTTAAAAAAAAATCATTAAAATAAAAAAAATCTTGATTTAAATAAAAAAAAATCCAATTTAAATCAAATCGATTTTTTTGAAAAAAATAAAAATCGACAACCCTGCATAGAATACAGAAGAAACTTCACAAAAAAGTACATTACTTATTCAATCAAGAAACTGGGATTTTCTTGAGAAGTAAGCATTTCATTTAATAAGTAATTTTTCTCATACATATAAGATTAACTTCACAAATTAAAGAAAACAAAAGAACAAAACTTGATCTGAATCACTCTCTAACAAAACCATGACCTCCATTATTAACAGGAGTGGCTCGTGTATAGGGACTGCAGCACTCCCAACTTTTTTCAGTGCATAAATTTAATTTATTCAGTTTTGCTTGTAATATCCCAATCTATCAATAAATTAACCTTTGAAGCTTTTAGCTGTGCAAAAAGCTGGATAAAACCAAGGTTTCAGGTTACTTCAGAGAATTTTCCCTATCCCGCTGTTTTCTTAGAAAAGCTTTTCCCTCTTTGAGAACTGGAAATTCCCTTTGTTCCAGTTCCGACTTCTTGAGCATGTGCAGTTACCTTGCAATCCCGGTCTTCCTTTCTTATCAATGGGAATGCATTTCACCTAGCTGAAAACTGTGTTTGGAGTAGCACCAGAGAGATGGGGAATTGTTTCAAACATTTTTTTTTTTTTCTCTGCAAAAGAATGTTTGATAAGAAGAGGGTTGCATGTCGAACTTTGGCAATATGGAACCGGCCCCTTCTATTTTAGAATCATTTCTTCAAGGGGCCTCTATGACATCAATGAAAACAGAAAAACCACATGGAAAATAGGCATGGCTTTTCGTATAATACATGGGACAAATCGGCAAAATTTTCATAATTAAAAAATTAAGTACTTTTTAAGGGCCTTAAAAAAATGAAAATCAAAATTAAGCACTTTTTCATGACGTTACAAATCCTGAAATTCCCTTAAATAATAGACAATTTCCAGTAATCTTATAAGAAAAAAATCAGAAATAAATTCAGTTACATAAAAGCTTGAAACTCTAATTTTGGAAAAAAAATTAATCCAATTCAAAAAATAAAGCAGATGTTTATGGATTTTGATTTTTACAAATTTCCTGCAAAAATCGACAACTTACAACTTGTTTGAAACCTTTAGACTGAAGAATACATTTTATAAAACAATGATTAATAAAATGGTCAATTGATTTCTTTTTTAACAAAATAGTCTTTAATTTTAAAGGATGGAGGAAAATTCTGAAAATGTATCAAGCAGCACAAAAGTATTCAAACAGCATTAAAGAATCACAAAGATTTAAAATTAATAATACCCCCTCCCACAGAACAAACGGTATGTTACACATTTTTTAAAAATCCATGATCAATATAAATAATAAACTATTTCTAAATTATAAAAAAATTTAAAACTTACCAGCCATATGAGACTTCAAAGAGGCCGATTCTCCTATTCTTCCAATGTCAAAATCTTTGATGCATAGTCAACATCATGCTTTTGTTTTAGCTTAAGCTTAGTGGCTTAAGCAGAGTGCCAGATTTACCATTTGGCAAACTTTCTATGACGATAAATTACCAAAAGCCTGTTTGTTTGAATGAACAAAATACTGCGGTCTGATAGATGGTCATTGGGAAAACAAGACTCTGAGTTGGTTTAAAAGGAGATCTTTTACAGGAAAATGCAGTAATTGCACTGGAAAATTCTGATCAATGATGCTAGTTTCAAACAAATATCTGTGCGCGTTATCAATACTTTGTTGAAGCGCATTTAAATAACCAGCTTTCTTAATCAATTCATATGTGGTAGTCGTAGCTTCAGTCTAACCAAAGGCTGCTATGGGAAGGGGGGGGGGGGGATTTTATGTTACCCTAATAATCAATGTATTGATTAGCTCACTATATTGGTATTGGCTTACTTTTAAACTTGTTAATCCTTTTATGGGTAGAAATGAGTTGAATAATTATGAAACCTACTTTCTCTTTATATTCTTCCCATCAATCTAATCAATCTTACACATCACCTTAAAGGAAAAACACTGTGAACTTCTTTTGTATCTTCCTTTAAGATGTGCCCCTTATTTTCATATAGAAATAGGCAACTTTTCCTTTATAATAACATTTTAGTAGCTGCTATAATTACCCTGATTGTAAATATACACTATCAGTGGTGAATGCAGGATTTCGGTCTGGGGGGGGGGGAGTGGGGTATATATATATTTCATGTACATTTCAGTTTGAAGCATTTTTTTTTAAGTAAAAAAAAAAAAAGGTCACATACACAATGTAGGATATCATATTTTAATTAAAAACAATTCTGATATTTTTAAATAATGTATAAAAGTATAAAAAAAAAACAAAGACTTCTGTTACTCATGTACCTACAAAAATCAGACATTAGATAAACGAATTTTTTTAAAGAATCATAATAAAATATTATAAAATATAAAACATTAAAGAATCATAATCAAATATTATAATTTTTGAATAATAATATTTATGATACTTTTCAACAAACTAGCAAAATTAAATATAAAGAATAATTTATACATGGAGCAAAAAAATTAAATTAAAACTCAATGTTAATTTAGATAATGAGTTTTTAAAGCCTTCATACATAAAAATAAATTTACAAAATATTATAGTTAAAAAATTATAAATAAACTAGCTAATTTTTTTTATCAAAGTGATTTTTTAAAAATTGGTAAATACTAAAAATAGAACAAAGAATAAAAGTAGTCGGAATTTTTCAACAGAGTACCTATAATTACCATTATATACATACTCCTGAAAAGAATCTTATATATACTACAAAAAAGAAACTGGGATAACAGATATATATCAATCATAAATATGAAAACAATATTTGTGTATTTGAACATTAAATGCTTGAAATTACATTAAGAATAACAATTTAACGCATAAAAAAATTTTCATAACATATTTTTATTATAACTTTTTTTATCTGTGAAAGTCTGAAAAAAATTGTCCAGGTAAAAAAATTGTTAAGGCTTTTACAACAGTCCTGAAAAATTTAAACTCTTTTTTAACAAAAAGACTGTAGCTCTGCGTTAAGTATACTTATCGACGAAGGCATTCAACAAAGGATCGTTGCCTAGCGGAGACTTCATATAACTGAAATTGAGAAACATTTTTAATGATTTAAAATACTTACTAAATAAATACTCTCAACATATTATTAATTTTTAAACTTAACATCAATGTTTTTTAAAAAACTGTATTGAAAAGGGCAATTGTGGATGCTGAGATTGGAGCAGTAAGTGATATTTTTTTTCATTTTTGCATGCTTAATTTTTTTTTCCTTGAAAATAATATTGATACTAGTATTTTTAAATACCATATAAATTTTTACCTTGGCAGAAAAAAAGGAAAAGTACCAATCTGCAGACATTCTACAATAAACATAAAAATCGAGTTAATTTGTTTGATAATCGTGCATCATCACATTCAATAGAGTGTTCAACATGCTAATGAAGAGTTTCTATATCTTAAAAATAGACTTTTTAGGGTAAAAACCCAGAAAACTGACAAAGAAGATGCCAACTAAAACTCTGTGCAGCAAAACTAACAACTATCTGTAAAAAATGCAATTCTGAACTATGCATGAGATGCTTTGTCCCATTCCACCTTACAAAAAATTAATAGCAATGGCTTGATCCTTTGTCTTATTTTCAGGACACCCTGCACTGAAACCTGTAAAAGTTCTGTAAGTTTTTTTTTTTTTCATTTTATGAGTACACATAAGCATAGAGAAATATATATTTAAGATTTTATTAAACATATGATTAATTTTTGTCTATGCTCTAATAATGGTAAGTTAAAAGTTATTTACAATTAAATTTGATTTCAAAAAAGACTAGAAAAATAGTTAATCTTACATCCATTGGTCCCAGATGTCCATTCTTGGAATAATGGTTCCATGGTTTGAAACCTTCAAATGCTTTCTAAGATTTTTCTTGCTACTAAACTGGTCATTGCAAACATAGCACTTGAGGTTTAGACTCTAAAATAAAAAATTAAAGTTTAATACCTTATAAAGGGTATGTTTATTCTATTATGTAAGGGTCAGTTTATAATAAAGAAAATACTCGGGGGTGATGTACAAGAGTAAATTACAAAATGAATTTTTTTTTAAATTATAACATTTATTAAAAATTATTAATAACTTATGGAGAAAATTAGCTATCGGAGATTTTTAAAAATTGTCTGGTTCAATTGATATCATCATTTTAATTAAAAATCATTTCAGACAAAAATTTTTTGGATATTATAATTTTCTATACATAAATAGTTTTTACATGAAAAATATTAGACATGAAAATATTTTAATCCCGAGCAACACCGGGCATAACAGATAGTATAAAATAAAAGTATCATTACAGCATGTCGAATGAAGTTGATCAGTCGAAACTGTTGATAAACATCCAAATTGTAACTCCGGACCAGATCGGGAAAATTAAATCCATGTGCATACTAAAAACGAAAAGAAAAAAATTAACTTCAGCAGGTCTAGAAAGCATATATTATCATTAAAACTCCTAATAAATTAACAAAAGAAGCTAAATTTTTTAAAAAAACCTCCCTGTAGCAAGGCAACAGTAATTTTTTTTTTGTCCAAAGATACAAGGAAAAGAACATTTCACCCTCTATTTTCATAAGGAGTAGAGCTGCAAGAATGAAAGCAGATGGAAGAGACTGCAAATGACAAGGGCTTTCCAACAAGTGGCAACATGCATTAGTTGAAAGAAACTTTAAGTAAGGGTGGGGTCTTTAAATTCATATCTCTTGTGTTTTTAAGAATTAATAGAGTTGAAACTCCTGTAACTCTTCCTTATTCTGAACCTCGCTGGGTTAAAAGTCGGTCGAATAAAAGTGTAACTGTCATTATAGACAGATGCAAGCCTGTCTATGAATTTTCTGAGGTAATACCTTCAGGAGTTACGTCAAAAGTGACTCTAAATGATTTACTAAAAGGACAATTGTAACAAAATGATAAAGATGATCTGTCCAAAAATGTGAGAATAACTAGATATATGATTATTTTCCTAAGCGATTGAGAATTTAAAGTTTAATTTCAATTTTCAACATGTTTGTAACTATTTGAGTAATATTATAATTCATTTCAAATGTACCGATACCAGGGTTGTCGATTTTTTTGATTTTTTTTTAAAAAATCGATTTATTTGATTTAAATCGGATTTTTTTTATTTAAATGATTTTTTTAAAACTACATATACATATTTAACATTTGTATATTAGACAATGAGCCCTACAGTTATAGAATTATATATATATATATAAATAAATAACAACATACCAGTCATTAAGCTGTACTTTCTTTTTAAAAAAACAAATTAAAAAATTTAATTTAAAAATGTAACAACTATTTAAAAAAAATTTGTGAACTAAAATATAAAAATAATATACTTTTGAAATATAAGACAATTTTACTAAGGAAAAATATAAAAAATTGTCATTTCTTGACTATAGATATATTATTGTATGTTAGAATATTGGAGAATTTTACACTCAGCTGTTCATTTGTTTCATTACAAACACAAGTTTTGAAGCTTTCTCTAATCCTTATTCTTTTTCACCCAAAACATTAAATAAAAAATTTTCTAGATAAAATTTTAAAATTCAGGCTTCGAGGTGCATTGAGTCACCATCAGGACTACCTGTGTGCCAAATTTCATGACTGTAAGTGTGATAGATTTGTCTGGACATTGGGCACATGCTCACAAACATTGCCTTTTATAAGTATAGATCACAGTTTAAATAGCACTATGTAGATGTTTGTATTTCTTTTAGAACATTTTATATGCATTACTTAATTATCTTACATTTGAACATTACTGCAATATAAAAACTTTGTTGTCCCCAACACTATTTAGTTTTCTCCAGTATTAAAATGAAATTCACTGCATTTTACTATGTTCTTTCTTTGTGAACATGATCCTTTCACAATATTTATTTTATTTTATAAAAAAAGGAGCATCTCATACCTTGCATTTTATTGTGTTGCTCATTAGAGATTTATTTAACCCTTTGCAGTGAAGTGTGCCAATTAATGGCACACCTAATTTCACTCACTTCTGAACCGTTAAATTCAACTATAAATGGAAAATAATAGGTTTAGGATAGGGCCAATAGTACTCCTTTTAGAATGTATATAGCAGTCTCATGAAATTTTGTTTCGGAATAGGAATTATTAGACATAAAGTTTGGGAAAAATTTTTGACTCGGAGATAAGAAATTTTTCAGTTCTGGACGTTTAACAATTTTAGCAAAGTAACTTGAAAATTTTGCTCCAATATTCTTGAAGTTTTAATTTATAACTTTCCGTAATATTCAACAATAATTTTTGAGTGTATCAAGGTGGCTGTATCTAAGGGGGTGACCTGAAAGGGGGACAACCCCCTCCCTCGGAATGAAGTAAGTTTTTTAAAAAACTTTTTTTTGTAGATTCTATGTCTAGACAATGAACTAAAGCCATTCAAAATGTTTTCTCATCATATTTTTAAAAAATTATTGCGTTGCGCCGCAAAGGGTTAGAATCTGATTTGCTTGTGTTCTCAAAAATAAAGATATGGAAAGTACTCTAGTTACATCAATTCAATAAAATATTTTTCTATGTTCTATATATTCTTTCTTTAAAGATACATTTAAAAATACTTTAAAATCACTAAAGATACATGAACAATTTTATTTCATTAAAGCAGAATAACTTGATATTTAAAATAAAGTGATTTAAATCAGTGATTTTTTTTAAAAAAATCAGTTGATTTAAATCAGTGACTTTAATCAACTCATTTAAATCACCGCAACCCTGACCGATACTATTATTACTTTCAGATTATAGTTGCATTCACTTAGAATAATTTTAATTTCCTTCATTACTGGGGGGATACTTTGTAGTGAATGAAAATCAAAAGCTGCAAACTGTCATCAATCACATGAAGTACATGGTATCCCAGAAATAGTTATTATTGCAGATCTCAATTCTCAACAACTGTCAAGACAACTAGAAATTACAATGGACATAAAAGAATAAAAACCTAATGGACACATGGACATAAAACTACATGATCATAAAACATTAAAAATTAATATAGGAAAATCAATTATTTTTTCTTAATAAAATGTAAGAGATTAAAAGATGTGATGGGAAGTACTAAGTAAAATGTTTACTCACAGCCATGTGCATAAAAATGTCTTCTGAGCCTGGCAAGGTGTGGTCACAAAATAAACATATGGAGTTCAAAGTGAAGCTCTCCCTAAAACAATTCATAATTAGTAACTATTATGTACTAGATATATTAGTATAACAGAATTTTTATGATCACCTAAAATGTATGCAATGAAGCGAGTTAGGTAGATTGCTGATAGGAAATACTCACCTAATAACAACTGATGAATTTTTCTGGAATAATAAGAAACAATGAGATTAAAAATATTAAGAGAAAAAATGAAATATGATCTTTAGAAAATGAAATAATTTATGATTTCTTTACCATTAAATTAGTAGTTTAAACAATGTAACTACATGAAATCAAAAAGAAAAGACGATACTACACAGTATGTAGATACAATTACACACTTTATTCAAATAAATTATGAATAATTTTTGAATTGTAGGCCAACATAATAATTTTGCACCTAAGATAATCGATAATCAACTAACAACATACAAAATAATTAATTTTTTTTTTTTAATTTTACAAAATTAGGTTCAAATGAATATATCTTTTAAAATATAGTCAACAGTGACGGCGAGTCGGGCAAGCAAAAGGGGTCAGTCGTCCCCTTCCTGGTTTTTGAGAAAAAAATAAATTTTTAATTTATTTTAGCTGCCTAAAACTAGGGATTATATATATATATAAATAGTGTTCAGGAAAGCTAGCTAATTTTTTAACTAAATTTTTGAAGTTTGTTGCTTACCCCTATATTCCCAGATACTTTTAAATGTCTATAAAGTTTTTGCCCCCTCACTAATTCTATCCAATCGCCGCCACTGATGGTCAAATCCTTAAAAAACTACTTACTGAAGTAACATTTGGCCTTGACGTAGAAGGGGCTGGCGTGCTGATATTTGCCGCCTTTTTAAGATGATCTAAAAAAAGGTAAAGATTGGATACATTAATTACATTTCCATTTTAAATTTCATTAAAATACAGGCTGTCAAAAAAGTGGAACAAGCATTTATTTCCTTAAATATTGCACCTAGACATATATTTCCAATTACAAAGTTTCCTCAAATAAAGTAGGAATTTGTGTGAAAACACTTTGGGGTCATTCCATGTCAAGTGATCCAGAGCTGGTTGCTTGACCATTTTATAATACAATGATTTTTTGTATGTTGATTCCTACATAATTAGAGAGTCCAAAAAGACTCATTTTAATTTTTTATCTTTTTCTGAATTCCGATGGCAGCCATTTTTGTTTTACAAAACATGCTGATTTTTGCGTTTGTAGGGGTTTGCGTTAACTTATATTACTCGGAACTGGTGAACCCAAGGTTGATGAAATAAAAACCAGTTTATTCAGGAAGATACAGACTTTATTATCTTCAGTACACATTTAAGGAAAATAGTATCCCAAATAGCAAAAATCAGCTTAAAAGTTTGACTTTAAAAATGACAAATTTTCAATTTTTGAGGGCATATAATTCCCAAAAGGAATCTATTCTCCATATTACTTTTGTGGGGATGTGTAGCTACCTTAATGTACTATATTTACAAAAAATTTCAACCCTGAGATTTGCTTCTTTTAAGAATTACGGGCTTTCAAAATTCGAAAATTTCAAAAAAATCCAAATTTTGACACCTTATATCTTTGTTGGGGCAAAGTTTAAAAATCTGAAATTTTTACAGATAAACCCTCTATAGTGTATTATACTGCTGTAAAAATTTCATATTTGATATTTATTTACAAGTCAAGTTAGAGGACTTGAAAAATCCCATAAAAACATATTTTTTGCCGAAAATGATGGAGCATAAATACAATTTTTATCATTAATAAATTATAATATGATATAACTAATATTACCTATTACATATAAACTTACCTTTTCTACATGAAGTAGCTTGTGCACACTTTTAAATGTATAATGTAGTTGAAAAATTTGAATATGTTTCATGGTCACTTTAGGTTCCACATTATAATTGAGGCTTCTCTATTCACTATTTTATAATACAGTTTTTACAATGGTTACCATTATTAAAACATCTTAAAACTTCAAATAAAAGTATTGATCTATTATTTACAACTAACACATTACAAAAGTATTGATATATAATATACACTTGAGTCAGGTTTATCTTTCTACCTTGATTTGTATTCATTAAGAAGTTTTGATATTTCTTCACTTAGTTTTGGGGAAATGTTATGTATCCTTGCTGTAGTTGTTGGAACTTCTAAGGCACTTATTTTCCTTAAAACATTGTTCATGGGCACCCAAGTCTGGTCTTTTTCCTTTTTCTTAAAAGCTGTCCTTGTTCTGTCAAGGATGATAAAATGTTACAAATACATCTTTATTTATATCACTAATATCATTCACCTTTGCCAGTCACCATTGACCATGCACATGCAATAGAATCTCTTGCGTGAAGTTTTATTTGTACAGCTCTTGTAGTGGAATGAATTTCATATTCTGTAGCTTGTGAAGTAATGAAGCACTTCAGGTTACTCTCTGACACAGGAACAAAACTATGAAAACTCCTTGTACCAGTAATTGCCATAGAGCTTTCAAATCGTTCAAGTAGTTTATTGTTATGATGTTGAATGATTTTTTTTCATTTTTTATGTAAGTGAAGGTGATTCCTTTTAAATGTTTTTGACAAAATTCAAACATTTCTGCTGGTGTCAATATTTGGTTAGTGTATGGTCGCTGGAGACTTGCTTTGGTTTGTTGAAGTCTATCTATCACATAAATTTGTGAACAGGTCTGAACATCCACACATTTTGTTGAATAAGTATATTAGGCCTACTGCGTTTTAAGAGATTATCTTATAAATAGAAACATGACATAATAAAATGTTATAACTTAACAGAATAAATACAAAGTAAAATTAATGCACCAAATGGATGCATTAATTGAAAATGTAAATTCATAAGAATTAATTTGACAGTTTGCATTAATTTGAATTGTAATTTTAATTGCAGATATTACTTGAGGTCATATTATAATTTATTGATGATAAAAATAATACTTAGTCAAATTAATGCTCCTTCATGTTCGGCAAAAAATACGTTTTTTATGGGATTTTTAAAGTCCTCTAACTTGACTTGTAGATAAATATCAAACATGAAATTTTTACAGCAGTATAATACACTATAGAGGGTTTGTCTGTGAAAATTTTAGATTTTTAAACTTTGCCCCAACAAAGATATAAAGTGTCAAAATTTGGATTTTTTTTTTTTAAATTTTCGGATTTTGAAAGCCCATAACTCTTAAAAGAAGCAAATCTCAGGGTTGAATTTTTTTTATATATAGTACATTAAGGTAGCTACACATCCCCACAAAAGTAATATGGAGAATAGATTCCTTTTGGGAATTATATGCCTTCAAAAACTGAAAATTTGCCATTTTTAAAGTCAAAGTTTTAAGCTGATTTTTTCTATTTGGGATACAATTTTCCTTAAATGTGTACTGGAAATAATAAAGGCTGTATCTTCCTGAATAAACTGGTTTTGTTTCATCAACCTCGGGTTCACTAGTTCCAAGTAATATAAATTAACGCAAACCCCTACAAATGCAAAAATCAGCACGTTTTGTAAAACAAAAATGGCTGCCACCGGAATTCAGAAAAAGATAAAAAATTAAAATTAGTCTTTTTTTGGACTCTCTAATTATGTAGGAATCAACATACACAAAAATCATTTGATTATAAAATGATCACGCAGCCAATTATTTTTGTTCTGGATCACTTGACATGGAATGACCCTTTGGCTTCTGTGGAAGTTGAAAATAAAAAGTTAAGAAAATTCAAGTTTTATACATTCCCCATAAAGCAAAAGTGTCAATGAGTAAAATGTTCCTCTTACACACATCTAAGTATCAACTAAGTTTCACGATTCTATTGCCAAAGAGTGGGGAGTGAATTTCCCTTATCTTTAATATAGGAGCTTGGGCGTTCCCGTACTTTAAGGTCCCTTTATTCTAATGGCCTCAGGAATAAGAGGGATAAGCTATTTTTGAAAAATAGTTTTTCAACTGTATTCTAGTAATATTTTTACAGCACTGTTTGTTTCTAAGCAGATATGAGCCATTACTGCTGATATATCACCGTGAATATTTTTCGAAGGTTCACAAGATGAACTGTTTTTGTAATTACTTAAATTAATGTATTAGACTATTTTTTAGATTTAACAAGAGTTATTATTTTCTTTATTCAGACCTTTTAATAACTTACTCAAATACAGTAAAGCACTGTTTATATGTCTTTCAAAGGACTGATGTTAAACAACATATGAAAGAAAAGAGATATAATCGAAATTTTACTAATCACCTTTGATTAGTACAAATCTAATGCTAGAAAAGCAAATTCATTTATAACCATTAATTTTAAAGTTTTTAAGATTGTACTACTATAATACTACCTAGTATGGAAGACAATAATAAAATTTTAAAATTAGACAAGTATCAGAAAAGTTAGAAAAATCATACCTTTATTGCATATCTTGAGTACTAATTAATATCTTTTAGGATTTATGTGCATACAGGTAGGTGTTTAATTAACAAAATCTTTACCCATCGTCTGATATGCTGATTGTCTGTGAGTATTAAGTACATCATTATGAATCGAATTAAGATTATTAAATGTTTTTTCACTATTCTTTTGACAAAAGAAATAAGCTTGAAGTTTTTCAAGAGTCCACAGCATCGTTAAAGAAATGTGGAATAACTTCTTTATTATCACTTAAATTTGCACCAGACAATGTCTTCTATTAATTTATCAATTGTGAATAATTTTGAAGTCATTATATCTTTATCACAATTCACATACAAGAAAAGAGGAAATTTTCACATTTTAGAATGGGAAAAATGACATATAACCAAAACTTTGGGTCATATAAACAAAGCAATTTATCACTACAATGAACACAAATGAATCGGGACTGTGATGAAACGATGTGTAAATGTAAAAGACGTATAAATGAGAAAAGTATAAACGGTGCTTTACTGTATGCATATTATCCCTGAAATGTACATCGAAAGCCTGGTTCAAATAGCATTGGGAGGTATGGAAAAATGGTGTAGGTCAATAAATTTGTCTTCTTATAAATCAGTAAGTTTTGCAGATAGAATCACGCAACTTTGTATATGAATAGATGAATTTAAGATAAAGATTTTACTCTTGACATTTTTGCACTAAAGAGCCAGATAAAAGTGTAATTAGGTAGATTCCTTATAGGAAGTCTACCTATTGCAATGGTTCTCATGACACGACTTTCGGAAAATTTCTACAAATCTTCACCGATCATGACCCCTAGAACCCAAAACCACCGTTCGTTAAAAAGTTTATATATATATATATGTATAACGCTTTTTCCCATGTTATCTTGTGAACACGATAACTGGAGTAATTTTGATGTAAATTTAACCAACTTGGGATATGTTGTAAGGATAAGAAAATCTTGGTCGAGTTCGTAGATGGGCTATCCAGCTCAAAGGGGGTGAAAATGGTGGGGGGTGGAAATTTTCATTTTCCCATAATTCCTTTACAATTGCAAATAGAAAGAAAGTTCAAATTAGGTGAATTACTGCCTTAACATAACGAACAATTTTCGTATATAAACTTTTTCGATAGCTACAATTGCTTAGAAGTTATGAATTGAAAAGTGATTTTCCCACCCTTCCCCTCCTCTCCCTCTAACTTAAAGTACGTTTTAACCTATGCATGTTACCCCTTGTTGGAAAGCTCACGTCATTTACAGTCTCTTCCACCCGGTTTCATTCTTGCAGGTCTAATCCTTATGAGAATAGAAGGCGAAATGTTCTTTTCCTTATTATTAGTAGTAGAGATGTATACGTATAACTCTTTTGCCCATCTTGTGAACACGATAACTAGAGTAATTTTGATTAGATTTTAACCCGCGAGGGATATGTTGTAAGTTCGGTGAAAATATCGACCGAATTTGTAGATGGGCTAATGAGCTAAAAGGGTGTGGAAATGGTGGGGGACTGAAAACTTCATTTTCCCTTAATTCCTTTACGATTGCAGATAGAATGAAAACTCAAAATAGGCGAATTATTGCCTCTTTATAATAAACAACTTTTGTATTGAAACTTTTTGGATAGCTACAATTTTTTAGAAGTTATGAGCTAAAATGCCACTTTCAATCCCCTCCCCCATTTTATTATTTCCCCATAGCTCTGTTACGACTAAAGATAGGGAAAAAAATTCAATTAGGCGAATGATCACCTTATCAGAACGAACAACTTTTATATTAAAAGTTTATGTCAGCTAATATTGCTTAGAAGTTATGAGCTGAAAAGCTATATTCAATCCCCCCCCAATTTATCATTTCCCATTGCTCTGTTACGTTGAAGATAGAAAGAAACTTTCAATTAGGGGAATTATCACATAATCGTAACGAACAACTTTTATATTAAAAGTTTTTTGACAGCTACAATTAATTACAAGTTATGAGCTGAAAAGCGATGTTCAATTCCCCCCAATTTATCTTTTCCCCCATAGCTCCGTTAAGATTGAAGATAGAAAATTTCAATTAGGGGAATTATCACCTTATCATAGCAAACTACTTTTATATTGAAAGTTTTTTGACAGCAAGAATTACTTAGAAGTTATGTGCTTCCATCAGCCGCATTCACGTCCACTTTTTGTACGGTAAACAAGCTGATATACCTGGCTTTGTTCCGGATTAAAATGCTTTCATGTCTAATATTTTTAATGTAAAAACTACTATTGTATGAAAATTATAATACACAAATTCCTTTTCTAATCTAAAACATTTTTAATTAAAATGAGAATATCAATTGAAACAAACGATTTTTAAAAATAGCCATTTTCTCCAAAAATTATTATTTGTTATATAGGTACTTCAAATTTCGTTAACAATTACTAAAGTAAAAGAAAGAAAGGTTTCAATGAATATTTTGAAACAATTAAATTAACTATTAATTACTCATTAATTTAAAGAATGAAAATAAATCAATAATTATTTGGTCCATGATATAAATTGTTAATCGTCTACTTTTAATTTTTTTTTTAGCATTAGTCCAGAAGTCTGTGAATATATTCTGGCAACTATATATATTCGTATTATTCTCGTTCTTCAACAATAAAGAATATTGTTACGAATTCTGTATAAAATTAATTTTGAAAAAATATTAAAATGAGAGAAACAAATTGTATGGAAATGAAATTTTGTCACTGAAATGCTAATTTTAAAAAAAAATTTAATAAGGTGTAAAAATAGTTTTGTGAGATAATGTTTTCCATATATATTGTGGAAAAAAGCCTTGTTTAATTTTTAATTAACAGAAATTGTAAGTAACTTTGGGGCTTTGAAAAGTTAAGGTGAACTTTCTCTTGTCTTAAATAAAAAGTGTGCAAAGACTGGTTGAAATCAGTCCAGTGATTTAGGAGGAAATGTGGAGCATACATACAGACACAATAACTGTTATTTAAATTAAGATAATTACAAGAAGATTAAGTATGCTGGCATATACTATGAGCCATAAATACGGTTTTAGTGAAGATATTGTCACAATTAACTAAATATTTAAATTTATTTAGATAAATAGTTAATTTTAATTAATCAAGCAGTTAATTTTAATAGTTAATTTGATAATTAGTTAATTGACAGATTACTTTAATTTCATATTTAACTAAACATGGCTGCACAAAGATTTGTTTAATAAATTTAATATAAAATAGCCAAAAAAAAATAGGTATATAAGAGTTCCCTTTCACCTTTTTCATATTGAAAAATATCTCATTAACTTTAAAATTGTTTTGGGGTTTTCTGCCTGAATATTTGCTTTTAACTGTCTATGGAGATTTAAATTTCCTGTTCAAAATGGCTTCATTGATATCCTATGATTTTAAACACACGTGTTAAATTTGGAACTCACAATGTTTAATAATTTTTATTCTCTTATGTGTTAAGAATTTAGTGACTATTATCTATGTAACCAGGGAGTTCTCTAAATGAGCCCATTCTAGTAATGTTTAAATGTTTCATGTCATGTGATTTTACCATACGACAAAGTAATGCTCGCACAATTATATGGTAACCTAGATTAAATAAACTAATCTAGAGTCGTTCCTCATACGTGTCAAGTGTCAATTTCCTACTACTGTTTCAGATAGGCTGCCTTAATGTTATCTAGGGGATATTTGTGCTGCTGGGATGTTTATTCTTTATGATTCCTACGTGTTGAATGATTATGTGTTTGGATATAAAAAAATTCTGACCAATTTACTGACCAATAAATCTAGCATAACTTTTTGGAATGAAAAATGGAATGATAAAACCTTGCTATAGTAAAAAAATTAAATGTCATAAAAACAGATTGACAGAGTAAATATTGCAATGTGTAGAAACAATAAAGTCATTGGCTATGTCTGTATTGATCAATATGTAATATTTCATTACTTTTGTAACATTAGCGTAAAGGAATCTACCTTTGCCTTCAAGCCTGTCGAAAAGGGATTTTTTTTTTAAACTTTTTAATATCAATCACTGTAGAAGTCAAAGCATTTTCAAACAAATGCTCACCTTCTTTCATAAAACATTGTAAATTGGAAGTGTATGTCTAGAATCAATACTTAAGCAAATAAATGCTTGTTCCACATTTGGGGACACCCTATATAAATTGATTACATATGTATTAGTAAAGAAAAAACCACACTGCATCATTTTAAAAAGATATATTTACATTTTTAATAAACATATCTTCATCTACAGTAAGAACCTACAGTAGAACCCCAGAAATTCGAACTAATTGTGCCTGACCTCTGTTCAGATTCCGGGGAATTCGGATTATCCAGGAAATTTGGTAAAATACCCTTGATATACCAAATGCAGTAGAGTATTGACTCCAGTTGCTCTGCAAAGGTGTATGGAAAGAGCATGTGGCGATTCGCACAGTACAGTTAAGGGTAAAAAGAAGATATCTGAGGTTTTTTTTTTTTACTAATTAAGGTGCTGTATTTAATCTTAAAAACCAATTTGAATACTACTTTTAAGTTAGTAATAAACATTAGCTTTGTTTTTGATTCATAATTGTTATTTTTATTTCATTTTTCAGCAAATTTTTTTTAGAAAATTAAAAAAAGGTGTTCGGATTATCTGGAATTTTAGATTCCCGGGGTTCTATAGTATATCCTTTTGATGAATCTCTCTTTATCTATAGTATTTATGGGGGGGCGGGCGCAGTTAAACCAGCAATGCAGCACTGCTGACTTTTTGGAGTTAGAAATAAGGAATTTTTTAATTAAAATAAAACAAACAGATGAACAAGTATTTTAGAAACATCAAGAGAAGAGTTATACATCAACAACTTAAAACTAGAGTCAAACCCCATTATAATGAACCCTTCACAGACTGATCCAGAAGTTCACTATAATTGTGTTTCTTGTATCTGATTTTACAAATATGTCATACATGCCAACATTGGAAAGGTGGCTGTCCATAGCAAAAGGTCTACAAGGATGGCATGCATATGCACACACAGAAAAACACTTGCACCACAATTTTGAATTTATGATCAACCATATATTTCATCATTTTTAAGTAAACAAAAATATCTTATCTGAATAAATAATACAAGAAATATATACAGACATGACACAGGCTTGGAACAAAAAAAGCTGAACTTCATAAATACGGAATTGTATCAAACGTAAACACCGAGAAGTAAAATAAATATGATTAATTGGACAATAAATGAATAAATTTATACAAAAAGTGCCTGAGATATTAAAAATATTGTAGAATTATTTAAAAGAAAATTAATGGGTGAAAAATGAGTTACGCATAAAAGTTTTGTTAAAATAAAAACTATGGTAAAGATTATCTCACTAAAAAATATGGCCATGTAAAAACTGTTTTTGATTATACATAATTATTCAGACTTTTGTTTCTCATTTTTGAGATAACAGTTGAAGTTTTCTTTTATGCTCCAGTCTGCTATTTCCCTCCGTTTTCTAAATTTTGTTCTCTTTCTTTGATTTTTTTTCATTTTTTTCTCATAGCTATTTTCGTACTATCAAGTTCCTCCTAGTTACTATCAATGGCATCACGCAAAAAATCTTTTTTCTAAAATATTCAAAAGTGCACTGCTTTTTGCTCATCATTTTGTATTTAACACTCTAAATTGAAGAATATGTTTCAATATACATTCTTCCTGATCTTTTATCTATCAAATCTGACATTATTTTGAATGTGCATATGGCGCACAGTTTTTGTTTGCGTGAGCACCCCCCACCCCCCAACACATTAACAAAAATTTTAATGCAGATTTGCATCGATCTCAAGAATGATTAAATTCGATGTCGAAAAAGCGGAAATCCACATATCCGCGGAAAAGTGTCATGTCTGTATATATCACTATTATTAGAAAAATTATGACACTTCTCAAAAACATGAAATCAGGGTGTGTAATGAGAAATTGCTGTAAAAATTGAGCACCTTAGCAAAAAAAAAAAAATTAAGCACCTTTGTACATGCATGCAAATGTAGATCCATGTATTTTCTAAGCATAGGATGTTTTCTGTTTTATAATGATACATGGTTTTTATTGGGAAAATTTAATATACATATATTTAATTTTAAAGATGTGTTTTTAAATTTTAATATTTATTTCTGTATTTGCACATCTTCTATTGTAAAATAAAGGATGTCTTTTTAGTTTAATGAAAAAATAAAAATGATAATGCAAATTGTCATTACCAAAAATTAAGTCAACTTTTATAAGATTAACAATAAAAATCTGTGACTCTTTTTAACATTTCTTAAAATTAACAAATTACCAGTTAATTTGGATTACCAGTTAATTTGCCCTTCAGGATAACCATTCCAGTATTTAAATATACGGCAGTGCCCATTGTTGAAGAAAGAGGCAGCGAAGAAAAAGGTCATTAATAGTCCAGTCAGCAAAGGGTTTGAAAAAAACATTTAAATCGTATAAGTTTTGAAAATTGGTATACATGTCCATGCGGGGTTCCTGGTGAACTTACTAAAAGTCCCCAGTCCCGAGGGAGGAGGAAAATTCCCTACAAATAAATGCTTTCGTTTTTCGTCTATCTTTAATAGTTTCCGAGATAATCGGTCTCAAAGTTTTTCCCCAGCTTGGATTTCATGCCCCTTTTTTTTTTTTATATATATATCTCAAAAACTATTCAATTTGCAAATCACACGTGCTACAACAAATTAAAGAACGTCAAATTCTACAAAAGCGTGCTTTTATTTTTTGTTCTAGCTTCAATAGTTTCTAAGATAATGGGCTTCAAAGTTTGCTACCATCTTGGATTTCATTCCCCCTTTTTTAGTTTTCCTTAAATATCTTAGAAACTATTAAAACTAGTAGAAAAATAAAAGCATTCATTTTTAGGGAATTTTACGATCATTAATTTGTTGTATTACATGAATAGTTTTTGAGATATTACAAAAAAGGCTAAAAAAGGGAGATGAAATCCAAGATGGTAACAAATTTTGAGACCCATTATCTCAGAAACTAGAAGAATAATAAATGCATGTATTCGTATGGAATTTCACGCTCTTTAATTTGTTGTATCAATTGTAATTTGAAAACTGAAAGGACCGGGGAATTTTAGTATATTCAAAAGAAGCTTCTCGCAAACATGTGCACCAATTTTCAAAACTATACGATTTAATGTTTATTTTTAAACACTTCGTTGACTGGACTATCAACTAAAATTTTTTACAAATTCATCCACTTTGAGACCAATAATCTCGGAAAATACTAAAGCTAGAAGAAAAATAAAATTCATGCATTTGTAGAAAATTTCACGCTCTTTAATTTGTTATATCAATTGTAAATTGAAAACTGAATAGTTTTCAAGGTATTCAGGAAAAACAAAAAAGGGGGATGAAATCCAAGATGGCGGCATGAGATTTCCCCCCCCCCCAGAACCGGAGATTTTTAGTAAGTTCATCAGGAGCCCCTCAAAAGCATGTGTACCAATTTTCAAAACTATATGATTTAATGTTTTTTAATCCCCATTTTGGTCCTTCTTTGACTGGACTATAAGCATTATCTTAACATGTGTTGACACCCCTGTATCGATCTCACCCTGGATTCCTTTCCCGAATTTTTCCCTTTTGTCAGTTTTCTTTCTTGATAAATCCGGCAAACAAAAGTTCATGACTATGCTTTCGATTCACAATATTCAACGTCAGGGGAAACAACAACAAAAAAAAGAATGTTTTCTTTGCATTTCCCAAGAAAATTAAGCACTTTTTAAGGACCTTTTAATCAAAATTAGGCACTTTTAAGGTGCTTAAAAATGGTTTTCAAATTTACTTTTCATGACGCTACGCACCTTGGAAATGCAGAAAAAAATCTGGATCCTGTCAGCAAGGAATATAACTAAAATGACTGCCCACAAGGGCAAAAAAACTAATTTCCATAGAAATTTAAATCTTATCCATAGTTTGTGGAAATTTTTGATAAAATTCATAGTAATTAAGGAGAATCCTTAGCAGTTGGCATGTATGATATTGCCTACAAAAAAAAAATGCTATAATCCTTTAACACATTATGTTGAACAAATGAACTGCATTGAGGCATTGAAATCGTAGGCTTTTGTGTTAGTTCTATTGTAAAGAGATTACTGATGCTCCAATACAATACAGTTTATTTGGACGTAAAAACATGAAAGACAGTACATATGGACCAAATGGTTAAAATAATGAATGAGAATAAAGGTTGTGACCCTTTGTGGCCAGCAACATACATGTAAACCACAACTTTTATATAACTTTCCACTGAGACTCCCGGCCTCGCTCTCCGCCCCTCCCCCCTCCCCGAGTTCACAACTCATATAAAAAACAATCCCCGACCATCGGGGGATGACAGAGACCTCCAGTGACGAGAGCGAGTCCAGGAATCCCAACATCACACATTGTATTACAAATGTTTATGGCCTATCATAAATTAAAGTATAAAAATTTGTTTTTAAGAAATAAGATTGAAATTAGTTGTACTAATGTAGATTTAACCTTTAAAAGCCTAGTGTTGCCTATAAGCAACATAACCAATTTTGATCTCTGAAATCTAGAGAATAAGACTGAAGCTCTAACGCCTGTCACTGCCAATTGAATACATGCTAAAATTTTTATTAAATCAATTTACAACATATAGCAGTCTGAGTTCTGATGTTAGCTAAAAAGGATAGCTTTAATATAAATGATTTGAGTCTTGGTCATGAAAATGTGTTAAAAACATGAATTTCTTTACCTCAATTATTGACAATGACTTTTTGGTATGAAGCAGTATATACACCAGCCTTACAGGGTTAAGAGTTAAAAGTAAATTTGTAAAAAGTACTTACTTTCTTCATTAATCAGTGTGTCGTCCAGAGACCTGCAACGCTTAAGTTGACAACCTTTTTGAAAGTTTGTTTCACCATCTGTAATTAGACAGTATACCATCACCCTCTATTACATAAAAGAACTGTCTAAAAACCCATTTAAGAAACCTAAAAGAGTATTATGAGCAAATTTCCTCAACAGTGTCATCACAGTAAAACTGGTAAGAGACAAAACAACACTGAATT
This sequence comes from Araneus ventricosus, assembly GCA_013235015.1. Lineage (NCBI taxonomy): Eukaryota > Metazoa > Arthropoda > Arachnida > Araneae > Araneidae > Araneus > Araneus ventricosus. The sequence continues at coordinate 26,138 of BGPR01009495.1, forward strand.
TCAACTAATTGATGGCATGGCATATTAATCTACAAGGTCATTTGTTCCTGCTTGGAAGGCCTTTTAATTCTTTAAAATAATTAATAAATAAGAGTATACTCAAAATATAGAGTATAATCATAATAATACGAGTACAATTATAGCAATAAGATTACAGCCAATTATTTAAAAAAAACTTTTTTGTATCATTTAAAAGTGATACTTTATGTAGCTCACATCAAACATTTAGTCAGCAAGATTATTTATAGCAAAATATACATGAACATTCAAGAGTGATTAAATGTCTGATTACAAGACTCACAAGTTTTTTTCACCTACCATACCTCTCATGCCTTCAATTTCTGAAGATGAATTAATTACAGTAAATTCTCAATTATCCGGCATTCAAATATTCAGAAAGCTTAACTAACCAGAAAAATTAGAAAATGTGTTTTCCTAAAAATTTTTAATTCATGCGCCAAAATTTAGTACGCGTGCGGCCACGTTGTTCCATTCATGCGGAAAATTTATTTCTGGAATGTAAAGTCTGCTACGCAGGGAGGGGCATAGAGGGGGAAAAAAAGCAATATACAGTACTGTGAAGTACACAGACTTATTTTATGGGGGGAGTGTTCAAAAGCAAAAGTGAGAACCCCCCCAAAAAAAGTTCAACTTTCTCCGAAAAACAAAATCGACAACCAAAAAAACAAAAGGTAAAGGGACAGAATCGATTAAAAAAAAAAAAAGGCTCAAAGGGGGTTACTCCAGATTGATGTCTCTTTTTTTCCGTTATTTATTTACTTCTTCGAATACCGGCAGATGTTGATTCCGATTACGTAATCTCATGTGCGGAAGAATTGGAGGCGTGTGTATTGCGCAATAACAATTGCGATTTTTTTAAAAGATAATTCATTATTTTTGATATTCAATCTGGGATTTGTTTATGATCACTTAAAAGAGTTTTATTATGCTTGGTGAGTAGAATATTTTTCAGTTTCATCGGATATTTTTATATGTTTATATCTTTGCAATCTTTATATTTGCGATAAAAATTCGGCTACAGATATACCTTTTTTTATCATCAATGTTAAATTAAAATCTTCATAATATGTTTTGTAAATACAATGTTATGGAAGATACAGAAGTATTCTTAAAAATTATATTTAATGCACATTTCAAAATGACCAAAACAAATTATTTAGTCGAAAAAATCTTTAAAAAAAAAGGCTACAATCTACCCCCATTTTTCCCGTCGCACTCAAATATCGGCGTTAACGAAGCATGTCAGTTAGTTCCGTTTTAACTGTACTACTTTATTTTGATAATCAGTCAGTTGAATCATATAATTTGGTTTCTGACAGTATGATACAACCACATAATATAAAACAAATGGAGTTAAATAATACAATATCAATAAAAGAATTTCAATATATATTTAAAAATTGCTTATCACATAATAAACACTAAATATAATGAAATGAAAAATTATCTACAATTGAAGTAAAATGCAACTTTCAGAACAAAACAGCTCCCCCCCCCTTAAATGAAAAACAACACAGTTATGGATAAGTGAGTGTGTATCTCTTTTATTATATACAGAATTTGTAAATTCCATCTTTAAATTTTATGGGACTGAAAAAAATAATTAAAAAATAATATGATAATGAATTAAACTATTCTAAATAGATATCGTTTTTACAGCAGAGGAGCAAAAAAGCATTCTACTGCTGAAAAGACATTTGCTAATAAACCAGCCTACATGCTGATTGTGCGTTAGTGCAATGTTAGGCACAACTTTCATAAACCACAATACAAAAAATCTCATTAATATTCTGCATTCAAAAAACTACTCATTATCACCCAAAACTCTATATCAATATAAAAGATAGAAATAGCCACAAAATTTCACTTAGAAATAAATATTCCATCCAAAAGAGTGTACTTAATGTAAATTTAATTAAAAAGTAAATTTATAAAAGGTACTTACCTACA
>BGPR01009495.1:38108-57236 GCA_013235015.1 Araneus ventricosus
CAAATTAAAAATGTAAAGCAAAAAAAAAAAAAACACTTGACAATCAATCACAGAAAACTTCCTCATAAACACAGTTAAATATTTCACATTTTGGAGCCACAGAAACAGATTCAAAAGATCGTGCTCTTGATAAGCCAACATAGAGTTGTCCAAGACTAAAAACTGGCTCATTGAGCACCAAACATATCTTTTCAAAAGTTTGGCCTTGTGACTTATTGTCATGGAAAAGGCTAAACGAATGGGAAATTACATACATTTAAATTTGAAATGCATGTTAGTCTGAGATGGAATCAAAGGGATTTAGGGAATGAGAAACGTCTCTGTACCATCAATGGATTTTGCCTGAATAATGTTTTGCTGCAATTTTGTGATAATTAGTTGTGTACCATTGCATAATCCTTTAGAGGGAGCTAAATTTCTCAACAGCATTATAATGCAACCTATTTTCAACTTTAACTCATATGGAGGCAAACCAGTTGGTGTCAAAGAATTTAAAAATTCTTCAGGAAATGTCAATTGATCTTGAGGATCTTCACTCATGATCACATCAACTGCTTTATAAACAGTTTCATTTCCCGGCATAAATTCCAACACTTTATTGTTGATTTCCATGGATCGCTCATTATTAACAGTAAGGACAGCTCGACCCTTTAAGCTCCTGTGGGGTCACACTGGAAAAATCTATGTCACTGTACAATTGATGTATAGGGTCTTGTATTGAAGGGTAGCATTGCAAAAGCAACTGAATCGTTGAGCCACTTTTTTTCTCTCCTATGTCTAACAACCAAGCACCAAAATCCCTTTCAGATTCAAGGGCACGCATATTTTTTGTCAGATATAACTTATGAAATTTCAACCAAAGAGCGCGTTTTTTTTAAGGAGCTGGCAACAGTTAATGTTCTTGAACCTCTTAAAATTACTGGAAGAACTTGGCGAAAATCTCCACCCAGTAGAATGACTTTGTTCCCAAACGGTTCTTTACATTTTGTGAGATCTTGTAAAAGTCTATCAACAGCTAAGAAAGCATGAACATGTGTCATGGGTGCTTCATCCCACACAATTAATTTTGTTTTCAGTTACATGTCAGCTTCTTTTGTATTAGGCTTCAAATTGCAAGTAGATGTTGCATTTAAATCAATTGGAATTTTAAAAACAGAATGGGTTGTTCTCCCCCCTATTAATAGAGTTGCAGCAATACCTGTAGATGCAACAGGAATAACATCATCACCTCTACCACGTATTGTGTGAAGCAAAGTTGAATAAACAAAAGTTTTTCCTGTCCCAGCAGGACCATCTAAAAAATAACACTTGGGTGTATCTGCAGCGTTGTTGTACACTGCACTTAATAAGATTTCCACAACATTCCACTGTTCACTATTTAACTGCATAGTATAACTATTAGCTTTAGCCTGCTCTTCCACAACATCAAAGTTTGCTCTCTCCAAAACACTTGCAGGCAAATCTACAGTTGGTAGATGCAGTTTTTGGAGACTTAAATTGTAGGATGTAAGCAGTTCCTCAATATCTGCAAGTGCATAGTGAGGTCCAGTCTGCTCAGAATAACGATGCACAAAGTCCTCACAAAGTGAAACTTGATCCTGCACCCATAAATCTGGAACATCCTCCACTTCTCCAAAGCCACAAATCATTGCGAACAGAATGCACAACTGTCTCGGAGATTGAAATTGTGCAGCGTCATTCAAAGCATCATGCCACTGCTGGTCACCTCAAAGAAGTCCATACTCCTGACATGCTTGTTGAAATGTAATGCATCTTAATCCATTTACGGTCAAAATATCATCAAAACTAATGGCCCCAGACTTGCGCAGTAGTAGCATCTGCAAATAGTACCTCTCAGTATCCAGTATACTAACTACTGGCAGTCTCCCAATAACATTTTGTCCACCACATTGTTGCTTCTTCCAATTTGTGGTACTCTTATCAAGCACATAATATTGTGGAATATCTGAGTAAGAAATGTTGTGAGCTGAAGGATCATTTTTGTTTAGTTAAACCATGATGTTAGTGTTCTTTTTCTTAAAGTAGCTCATTCAATTGCTTGGGCTTCTTGACCGTCTTGGTACACAATCGGCTGTTGCTGTGGTAAATGCACAGCTAAGCGCACTACAGTGTGGGATTTATGCAACAAATTAAATTCATTTAAACGCTACATGGCTTCAGGTGCACTAACATACCTACCTTCAACAAAACTTAAAATTTCATCATGATCCAGAGCACCTTCTTTCTGTATTTTGACCGAGGCTGCATCATGTCCTTTGTATACATATTTATATAAGCATTTGACACTTTTAACTGAGGCACAAACTTCAACATTAATATGTGCATTAAATTTTTTAAGTAACCAAGGATTATATGGGATAACCCATCTGTTATCAATGGAATATTTCCCTAGTTGGACAGGTTCAGTGGCTCTTCTGCGATAAATAGGCTATCCATTAATATCCATTAACATTTTCCTCTGTATCATCCTTGAATTGTTTCGGAAAACTTTTGCAGCACTGTCCATCTCTCATGCATGGAGAATTTATATTTATAGTTCCACATGGGCCATGTACCATGCATTTTGTCACAATTTGGAAGAGTCTAAGATCAGTGCAAGGATCTGGAAGTTCTGCACTCACAAACTTGTCAATGTCATCTTTAGTGTGAATTTTGCTTTCTGAATCTAATGTTAGAAGAATGTGGGCATGAGGCAAGCCTCGCTTTTAGAACTCAATAACATAAATATAGGCCAAAACAGTTCCAAATATTCCATGCTTGCAAATATCTTCTAAAAGTTCTTTTAATTTCATATTAAATACACGTACAATAATATCAGGTCGGTCTTCAGGACGTTGTACTCCCTCCATGGTATTTAAAATTTCAGACCAAGATGGGTTGCAAGTAAACGTCAGAAAGAGATCTGGCTTACCAAACTTGCGTACCATAGCTATTGCATCTTGGTAATTCTGTTGCATATGACATGGGCTCCCTTGGAAAGAAGATGGCAGTATTATAAGTATAGTATTTCCAGTGCATATATTTTCATTATGTGCTCGACACTCTAAAGCATCCAAAAGCCCCCAATAAAGTTCAATTCGCAAATCTTCTTGATTTTGTCGTAAAAAATGTAAATGTGAGCCTTCGGTTTTAACATATGCATCAACAATATATTGCTGAAAAAGCTTACCACTATTGTGCAAAATACTGAAACCATTTCGCTGGGAAAGTCTGTATGCATAATATTGTAGTTGAGTGACACGGGTGCGCTTTGCTGTTCTCTTTTCTTCTACATGTTCCATTCCAGTGTTCCAGCTACACTCGCCCCTTGGAAATAGCAAAGGATAGGTCATTGGATCACAGCATTGATTTAAAGGTGAAATGCTTTGTCATGTATCCCCAACTGGGTACACACAAATTTCTCGGTTGGCTGGGGGCTCTCCATTATCACCTACAAATATAGCTGCTACTTCAGTGCATCAAGTAGGAGCATTATAGCGCCGCATATCCAAATTTTTATCTTCCAAAAATACCATTTTCACTGATGTAGTTGGGTGCTCTTGTACCAATCGGTGCATTTGAAGATGAGACTGAGCAAAGGGATTGATTTCCCTTAACATAAATTCAAGTTTTTCAAATACATGTTGCAAGCAATTTTGATTGTTACACAAGCGTTTCTCTGTTGCCTCACTGGAGTCAAATATATAAAGCAGTCCGTAACTTTCTTTATGTTGGTCACTTGTATACGGGGGAAACTCTGTGGTACACTTGACCATGTAAACGGTAACAGTATGGCCCAGTTCCACGTGGTGGTTTAATTTGTGCTCCCATCGAAGCGAATGCTAAGGCAGAACTGTATTCCCGAATTCGCTGTCGATAATTTTTAGCATCAGGTGAATTTTCAGTTTGCTTTCAATAGTTCCAGTGCATCAGGAAATGCCGGTAGCTGAACCTTTCCATCATGGCAACATTTTGTATACTTATGGGCAGTATTTTTCTCTTCCTTACAATAAACAGCCCCACAAAAAACGCACTGTTCGGACGTAGTTCCACAATTATGCTCCTCAACATCGTTTCGAATACACGCATGTTTTGGGTGACGGCGATTATCGGCTTCGTTTCTAATACTTCGCCTTACAGTGGATTCCTGAACAGTTTCCTGGCTCCGTTCATAATATATCCAACAACACAACTTAAATTCATTATTTTTACAAATTTCCAACTACTAAAAATAGTTTTCAATAAACGTGATCACACGAAGTGGCTTCGGACTTTCCGTGGATGTAAACAAATCAAACTTGCAAGCTGTTGCCAAACAGCGATTAAGAAAATCGACCCTTTTTTGTCGCCACGTAAGAGAATTATATATATAGATTATGTGCTTTCAAAAGGTATTTGGAAGGAAAAGAACAGGTTTTGACTTCAGAACAGGTACTTTCAGCAATATACCAACAATATTTAAAAATAGTAAGTTTCACCTAAAAAAGAGAATATCATGCCCTAGTAAATATTCTCTGTCCGGTGTCGCCTCTTTTGTTCTGCTTCGTAATTTTAAATTTTGAAATTTTTACCAAATTTTGATTTATTTACTCTATAAATAATTTTGCTTTTTATCTTACATTTATCTTAATGATAGTTTCCAACTTTTGAACTTTTTTTATCTTTTAGATACTAATAAATAAATCTGAGCAATTGCTTTGGAAATAAATTTCTTTACAATTAAATAAATCAAAATTATTTTAGGCTTTAATATATATAATATATTGCATGCTTACAGTGAGTTATCTAGATGAGTACATTCTTGAAATAAAAAAAATTATAACTCTTAAATGATCAAATTTTTCTTATGCAGCAATGATTTTAAAATGGTACCTATATGCTCATTAAAATCTAATATGTTTCCCCATCAAATTTATCTTTTACTGTTATAATCATATACAGTGGTAAAAAATAAAGCTTTTAGAAAATATTTTACTGAAAATATATAATTTTGTCACAATTTGTAAACGAACCCTACATAGTCAACAAGGGTTTGGATACGATAAAATAACCCCTCCACTACGCAAATGACCTCTGGCTTACCAGAAGGGGAATGTTTACCTACTTTCATTTCTGCCTTCGGCCGTTCTGGGTTTTAAAAGAAGTAGATTTCAAAGCAGTGTGGCTTTCAGGGGGTTAAGGTAAACTCCAAGTTAACCCTAAAACGATACTTAATTATAATTTGAATATAAGTTCGAGTATATTCTTTGTAGAACTCGGGCGCGGGGCCCTATTGCGAGCAATCGGATCAAGACCGGCGCTGATTACAACTGTCTTTCGTTTTCCTGTAATAATTTGAGCACGTAACAACAGCACAAGTGAGCAAGAGATGAAAGATTTCCTTAATATCTCACCAAAATAACAAGTAACACAAAACGCAGGAAAAAAATAGCTTAAAATTAAAGAATCGCCAGTGGTCCTTGTAGTCAAGTCAAGTTAAATTTACTGTGTTGTTTATAGCCCACATAAACCTGTTATGTCTATTTTAAAAGATGACAATCACTCCAGGTGGCATGTTTAAGACGTGTCAATGTATTTGTCAAGATGTATTCACAGTTGCACAAAAGCATATTAGAATATGTTAAAAATGAAATAATTTATCCTAAAGAAAGAAAAATATCAGCTAAAAGGTACTCGGAACATAAAATTTCATTACTTCGCAGTTTCAAGTGTGAAAATCAAGTCAAGTTAAAGAAGTGTTTATAATCTCGGTCTTTCCGCCGATTGATTGATTGAGATGTGGTGAGATGGGATTGTTAGCAACAAAGGCCATTATCCCCTAATGCCAAAAAGGATGCACTCAATAAATGTCAAAAAAGATGCACTCAATAGGTGTCAAAAATGATGCACTCAATAGATGTCAAACAAGATGCACTCAATAAATGTCAAAAAAGATACACTCAAATAGTCTTTCCGCCGTTGTAAACAATACAAACTTGCGAGCTGTTGCCAAATGGCGATTAAGATATTCGAACCCTTTTTCTCGTTATGGGAGAAAATTATACCTAATTTTTAAACGGCTCACAGCTTTCTGAAATTTGTAAGCATTCAGAAGATAAATTTCACAATTTAATGAAACAAAGAAAATTATAAAAGTGAGAAACAAAAGTGGTAAATAAGATTTCAAGTATGGCTGGTATCTAGAATTTAGAACACATTCAATTTCATCGCCAATTTGGCAGATTATGCATTTGTGTGCTTCATTAGCAGCTATTTTGCTTTGGCGACTTAGCGACGTTTTAATACAAGTGTGTTCCAAATTCCTTAGAATAAATTACTTTGAATCGGATAAAATTGTCTTGGATATTCTAATTTCTAAGCCAAACCGCTATGAAAGCTTTACTCCACTAAAATCAGAAAAGTAAACTTAATGTTTCCATAGAAAAACAAACATAAATGCACATGTCATGTTTATTTTACATTACTAACTTTTGTTAGAAAATAAAAAACTTTCTACAAAGTAATAAAATGTTTTGTACTTACGTTTTCTAGTTTATTGTCATTCGAAAAATCATGATTCAGTGCGTTTGGCATTGTGAAATATGAACTAACTATCTGATTGCAATTATTTAACTAAATATTCTGCATGATGGGCTTGAACTATGATACTTTAAACCACGCGCTACTCTTTTTTACGCGAGCCACGTTCCTTGTATCTAAATTATTTCAATTGAAGACTCACGATTTTTTTTTCACAACAATGAATCTTTTAAACTCTATTTAAAAGATTATTTTCGGAGTGAAAAATGTTTGCTTTTGATTTCTCATCCTTAAAACAGCTGATCAGTAGGTTCTATAAGCTGGAAAGTTTTGCAATAATGTCTTAGCTGAACGATTCTGTACATCCCAAGTAGCACAAGATACCCAGATAGCACGTAAGTTTGCAGCAAGTTTGATTTTGACTTGTCATGGCAAAATTTGACGCGTCAAACTTGAATCGAACTTGTAGCAAGTTCGATGTGACAAGTAGCGCCACCTCTTTGCAAATCAAACTTGCAGCAAGTATGCAAAACAAGCTTCCTGCAAAGATAGCACAATAAAGAGATAATTATCTTTGTCTCTGTTTTAAAAAACATCCGATTTTTAATAGCATCTCCTAGACCGTAATTCTTTTTTATTAATTCAATAAATCAATGATAATTTGTGAAAAAAATAACTTTTTTATAAAAAAAATTTTTGTAGCATTTTCCATCTTTTTACTAAATATATCACTCTCACTTTAAAGAAAACTATATCGCCTTTTTCTTTTTTTATTTTTTTTGAAATTTTAACGTTTATAAACAAAATTAAATCTAAAAAACAGTCGGTGTTTGTTGAAAAATAATAACTAGACATTTTGTCCCATTTTAAAGTAATTACTTTTGAACTCTAATTTCATAATTTATTCTACTAGCAAAACGTAGTTATTAGCGAAAATCGCTCTCTCTTTGACTTCAAATCGTATTCTCAACTCAAAAAATTAATGAAAACCAGAAAATAGTTTAAAATAAATCGTATACGAATCGCATCGAACGATGTTTTAGCGAAATCTATCCTCTCCTCTCAGAGTTCAGCTGGCTCAACGGTTAGCGTCCCCGCTTCGGAACCGGGAGGTCGCGAGTTCTATCCTGGGTTGTGTTCGTGTTCTGTTTTTGCTATAATTTGCAATGAGTTTGACACGGCAAACTTGCTGCAAGTTCGTTTCATGGTGACTTCGGAGCTTTCGTTAACTTGCTGCAAGCTTACTGCAAGCTTGCACACTTGTCATGACAAATTTGTGGCAAACTTGCACTCTTGTCATGACAAATTTGTGGCAAGCTTGCTGCAAACTAAAATTGCTATCTGGGTATTGTCTTATATCATAAAATTCGAGAAAGTAATATTATACAATATTTTCCCCAATATTGAAACAGTGTAAAACGTAAGACTTTTTCAATACTGTACAATGTTTTTTTCATGATATTGGATAATGTCATATAATACTGTATAATATTATACCATATTAAATATATTGTACTATACTGAATAATATTATATAATATTGCATAATATAAAAATATAGTGAATATTTTAAAAATACATTTTAGAAGCATGAAAAAATATTAATCAATTAATTCCTATGTGTTGAACGAGTAACACTATGCGATTTCATGAGCACCTCTACTTACAACGAGCTTTGAACCCGGGGCATTCCGCATACCAACCAGACGCGCTACCACTGAACCAGCTGGATTTACATCAGAGAGCGTAAATGATGATAATAAAATTCAGTTACAGAATTTAGATCTCTACTAAATTTTATGCACATTAACAATTCATATGAATAGTCTTTTTAAAATTAAGAGTTCCGACGATTGTATGTCTCACGATTCTTTTAACCATCGTATTTCTATTAACAATAGCAATTGTATTCCATCAACAATCATAAATCCCTTAGAAAAACTTCCTTTAGAATCTTTCAACCATGTTTTTTCCCTCCTCTTTGATGATAATAAATTCTTCTTTTATTCTTGCAATTATTTAAATTGACCCATTAATCTATTTTTACCACATTTTTCCATTTTTCTCCCGATAAATGCTTTTCATAAAGATTTCTGCAACGTGTTCTGCGTTCATAGATATGACGTGGAAAAAAGACGATGATCGTTGCATTTCTTGGCCTTTTTAAAATTCAAATCACTGTTAGTAATTTTGTTTACAGTTGATACGGAGCATTTTAAAGATTAACCTTCCATCACTTCTTTAGAAGACCCATGTTGCATACAAAAATTGTATGTAGGGATGATAACTTATACTTTCAAAAATGTAATTATTGCGAAAATTATTTTTCCAAGCAGAGGGATTTTTCCAGCAAAGAAGCAAAATTGTTTTAAAAAGTGCGAAGAGCCTCCGTATTGTGTAATTTACATGGTTGAAACCGTTTTTCACTATTATAAAGAATTGTATCTATAATTCGTAATAATAGAATACTTCTGAACTATCCGACAAGCCCGACTATTAGAATCAGGGTTATTTTAAAGCGTGAGGGCGGGGAGAGTTACAGGAAGCAGATGTGAAAACCTGTTCAATGGCTTTGGAATGAAAAGATATTCCAGAATAGCTACACACACAGTGATTCTATCATTGTTCACTGAATAAACGGATTTAACATAATAATATAATATCAAAAAATAGAATAATTATAGAAAATAATTATAGTAATTATTTTCTATAGATATATAGAAAATAAATGTATATCTATAATTATAGAGAATAAGTATGGAAAAATATTCACAGCAATTAAATTTATGTAATTGAGAAGGATTTTAAGATGGTGTAAAATTTATTTTTGAGCGATAATGTTTTCAGATGTTATCACCAAAAAAAATCTGAATTTTACTTATCGGTATTAAAATTATAATTAAATTTTCGAAAAAATCAAATAATCCCCCATGCAGAACCCTTAGCTCTGGAGCCCACAAGTGTGGAGCTCACGCGCTACCCATTGCTAATCTTGGGGTGATCAAATCCAAAATTAGCGCCCTTTGCTTTCATGGAAACTCTTTTTCCCTAATCCCACAAACGCCCCGACGTCTGCATGCGACTCAAACAGACCTAAGCCACGTCCATTGCTAACATAATAGACCCAAGTAGCACGCTATATTCTTCAATATTGTAACATTCGAAAGACCTCGATCGCCGAAGATAGATTGCGCTACAGCAGCTCGGCTTGATACGAAGGATCGAGCATCTCCATATCTTATTTTGAAAACTTTTTTATAATTTTGAGTTCCGAATATGATTTGAAGTCAAAGAGATAGCGATTTTCGCTAGTAACTACGTTCTGCTAGTTGAATAAATTATGAAATTAAGGTTCAAAAGTAATGACTTTTAAAAATATGGGAAACAAAGAAAGTTATTATATTTCAACAAACATTGACTGTTTTCAGGGTTTAATTTTAATTTTGTTTATGAACGTTAAAATTACAACATTAAGAAAAAGGCGATATACAGTTTTACAAAATACAGAATTCGCACAACGCGAGTTCTATATTTCGTAAAAGTTGGGTTGGAGAATATTTCAAATGTAATATTTTTTTTATAAAAAGACTTAGTTAGTGTTTTCATATTATCATTGATTTATTGAATTGATAAAAAGAAGGACGGTCTAGGAGATTTTGTTTAAAATCCGATTTTTTAGAACAGAGATAAAGAATCAAAACCAGATATTTACAACTGTATCCAGGTCGTATGGTCACTGCAGGTAAAAGAAACCGTAATAATAAAACGTTGAGTTATTTTGTTAAATGCAGAGTTTACAATTTTTAGTTACTACTATCAGAATTTACAATTTTTTCTTACAATTTTTAATTACTACAATTACTATTAGAATTTACAAATTTTTAATCTACAATTTTTAATTACTGTTTTTAGGGTTTAATTTTAGCATCTTGTGCTAATAGGGAATATAGAATTATTAAGATAAAACTAATATTTTTGGGCTAAAATTTTACGTTTACAAAACTTTTAAAAATTTAGATACAGCATTAGGCATTCCTCGGTATTCACAATATTGCCCAAAATATTTTAAAATATTGTTGTGCTACTGCCACTTTAAAATATTGTGTGCTAAGTCCACCACAATCAACTCCGAACGCACGTTCAACTCACACGAAACGCCTCTCATGCTGTACGTGAGGCACCACGTGTGTGTAACCACGTAAACACCCTTGCTGCTCATACGAGATACATAAGATCTTAAGTATTTTTTATGAATCTCGAGCTGCGTAAAAAATATGTCTAAGCAGTACCCATTGCTCCATGGTGCTCTCGCCCCATCCATGAAGCCCCTTTGCTTTTCGTGTAGGTTTACTAATAAAAAAGGAGAATGTGTGTGTCCTTACTAATGAAAAAGGAGAATTTGTGTGTCCTTACTAATAAAAAAGGAGAATTTGTGTGTCCTTAATAACCTCCGAAAATAGAAAATTGCAAAATCATTTTTACGCCATCTGCTGGAACAAACATAAGAGTTTTATATATATAGATTTTACTATAATAGTTACAATTCATAAAATTTAGCAAAATTAATTAAATTTAAATAAATTAAAACAAAATAAAAACATATTTTGCATTAAATAGAAAGGCGCATATGCAGCCGAAACTAATAAAATCAAAGACAAATAATAGAAATTTAAATTAAAAGGAAAATAAATTAAAAGAAACATAAAGTAAAAATAATAATGAAAAATAATGAAAACAATAAACATTTTTGCGCGCAAACGCAGCAGCAAAAAGTAATTGCTTCAACAGAAATTTTTTTTTTAAGATAACACAATAAAAACTATACAATAAAAAACTAAAGATTCTCTAATACTTAGAACACTTTAATTAGAAATTATTCAAAATGGAAAGGAACTAAAATGGCGCACTCATAAGAAACCACACGCCATTTTTAGTTCAAAAAGAACAAAATTTTCTGTAGAAAGAAATGACAAAAAGTCAAAATTTATTCCTTCCTGTGGTCTGAATTTTGTCCGGCCACCAAATAAAGAACATAAATCCAAAAAAATTACCAAATCCATAATCAGAAGAAAGAGATAAAAAATTATTAGATTTTACTATTCTATTATTAGATTTTACTATAATCATCTATAAACCAAGTCCTTTAAGATAGTTATCATGCTTTACTATAGTTTATATGCACTGTTGGACGTAAGATGTGTCGCGCCATTTAATATTCAAATCAAATGCGTATTTTGCATGAGGAATAAGAAAGTTAAGCGCAGACAGGTTGTACTTAGATGTTACATGACATGGACAGCGACTTGACTCTAACAGGGACGTTCACGTAGATAATGAACAAAACAGGCCACTAAACGAGCATGGGTCTATTACATTTTAAAATGACGACTTTGTTAAGGAAATCATGAATATCAAATTATGCATAAGAGATTCAACAGAAATTATATTCCCGACGAACAAGCTGGTCGCCGAAGGTCGATTTTTATGATCAAATTAATAACTGCATTTCTTCTAACATCTTTTTCAAATTAAGTACATGTGATGATTTAGAATTTTCCTATTATTAAAAACGCTGCTTAACATTTATATTTATTAACTTATTATTTCTATTTAAATTTTAATATAAGAAGAAATATAGTCTACATATATATATATATATATATATATATATTTCTACTTAAATACTAATAATATTCTATATAATAATGACTAAAGTAAAATTGCGTATATTTTATTGTCTTCTAGAATATTATATATATATGGACATCTTCTGTAGTTATTCGCTTTTAAATAGATTGAATTTCACGTTTTTTGAAAATTAACATCAGTTCATTCAGTTGAATGAAATTTTGCTTTTAGTCTTAAAATTTGGACACCAGCTTTAATTTACATTCTCCTATGATAGAACTTTTTCTAGTTCGAAGGAGGGATATCTTCTGTCAAGGAAAAACTTTTTTTTTCAGATCCACACTAATAGATGTAATTTTGCAAAATTGATGAAATTTTCAGACAGAGAAGAAAATAAAACTATGAAAAATAATTTACTTACATTTTGTATATGAATCCAATGCTATAGATCTAAACAATTCCTTGCAACCAAAGTCGCACGATATTCACAGTGTAATCATCAAATGAAACAATTTATAAAATCTTCAATATTTATACTTTCTTCAATTACAAATGTTTTAATGTTAAGTATTGTGACAGTAATAATACTCCTTTGAATTACAATTGTTGAAACTTTTATCTTAACAATAAGCAACAAAAAAAAAAGCGGGTGTGTCGGTGGACGCACGACCGAAGCGAAGCTTCTACTTGTTTCAATAATGAAACATTCAATATTCGAGTTTCAATAACAAACAACAATGCAAAAACACCACAATGTTAAACACACAGGTGGTCGTCTAAAGCTTATAAATCACCAAAATCATATCAGTACCGCTAATATGTATTGTTGAAGTCTAAAATTTTGTCAAAATGGTCCCACATATCACTATAAGTAATGTGTGAAACTCCAAAATTCTCAAAATGCTCTTAATATTTTTAAAAAATCAAAAAACCCAAAATATTCATTAAATTTCGTTAATTTCTTTTAGTACATAACGGTGAAGATAGATGGCGCCCAAGTGGTGGTCAGATATGCTCTTGGACTCTTTCATAGTAATAAAAGCTAATTTTGTTCATTTTTGAAGAAAATAAATATGCATGAAGAGTTTTAATAATAGTTTCTCAACGGTAAAAGATTCTTTTTAATGAAAAAACGTCTAATTTTTTTGAAAACCGATATTTTGTCCTGTGTGTATAGTAATTCGGCAACCCTATGCGGAAAACCTTTGAATACAACGATTGGGTCTCTTTAGAACGTGAAGAGTCCCTCCCTCCCTGCTGCCGCGTAATTGCATTCTTCTTTCCAAGGTCGAATGCTAAACGTTTCCCCTACGGGTGGAAGTTTTATTGCAGTTTTTTTTTTTTTTTTTTTTTTTCTGCTGTAGAGAAGGGGATTCTTTCGTTTCTGCTGCTGCACTGCGATTAACCAGATTTCTTTTGTAGCGCTCTTATTATATACAGTGGCGGACTGGCGAGGTTGCCAGCTTGCCCGATGGCAAGCGGGCCCCCTTAAACAGAAGACAATTTGGGCCCCCAGGAAATATGGGAGAGAAAAAAGAACTCTTTCTCTAAAGCAAATAAATAAAATAGCCCTGTACCCAAGGTCCGTGTTTCTTATATAATATTTAACTTACGGAATTTAAAATCAAATAACTTTAAACATAGTTTCGTTATTTTAAACATAGAAAATTAAAGGGTGTTAAAAGGGATTTATTTTAAAAACGCGGAAAAATGAAATATATAATAAAAAAATAAATTAAATATATAATTATTAAATAATATAGATTTAAATTAATATAATTAAATATAAAAAATTAAATACATATAATTTATTAATGTAATTAATGTTACGATTATAGATATGTATGGGCCCTCACTGACACCTGGCAACCACTATTTTCAGACCCAGTCCGCCACTGATTATATACGTTAGTTAACTCCATCTATCTCGCTGTCTATACTCTTGTAATTATCATCAATAATAAATTTATTGATTTAAACAAGATGTAAAGATTTAATTAAATATAATGTATAGAAGATTATTTTTGATAGTTATTCTAGCATTTGTGGCTACTTATATAAATTATTTTCTTGATTGAAACTAATAATCACATCCCTTTTTCAAAGTTGCGATACAGTAATGAAAGACAAAAACGTGCTATTTATTGAAAGTGTCAAACGATAACTTTACCCTTGGGTACTAAACTCAAAAGAAAAAGAAAGTAAATATTTGTCATCGAAATAAGAATTGTGCTTACAAATAAACACAGCGACAGAAACACAAAATTCTTCTCCATGCAAATAAACATTTGATAGAACTTAAAGAACAGTTACAATCATACTAAAATTATCAAACACAATTTTTTAAATTCTCCATATTTTTAAATACAGTAAACATTTCTAGAATATTTTTTTCATTTGCTAGAAAATAAAAATATTTACATTTCATTTTTAATATGGGTCATTTCGTGCTGTGTTTAAAAATTAAACATACATCAATTATGCGAATATTTAATTTTTACTTATTTTTTGTGGACTCGAATGAATCTACCAAAACTGTAGGAGAATAAGTATACTCTCCCTATTTATATATTTATAAAGAAAAGCGGAAACATATGACATATTTATGAAAAGCATCATAATCGAGCTTATTTTGATTCTATATTTACTTGTTTAATATCATTATTTTCAGAATTTATCTAATTTCAGCGCAATACTTTTAGAATCTCAAAATTTGATTACATTTTAAAATTTTGAGCCAAAAAGTAGCGAAATATTATTTACACTTTTTGTTGCTGCATGTAAACTTGGCATCAATGAATCGATGAAATTCGTTCAGATAATATTTTCTGAAGTTGTCACCATAAATAATCGAAATTACAAGATAAACGATTATCAGTGTAATAATACTGGAGTTTTTAATTTACTCTGTGTTATACTGTTGTTTCATATAAGATTGACGTCCAGTTTTTAAGCTACACGAGGGCGGTTTTGGAACGGATTTCGTAATTTTAATCTTTCCATTTTAAATGTACCATTCTCCAAACTCCTACTCCACACTAACGTGAGGATATTATTTTCTGCTATAACTAGCAAGCATTGACTCTAGAAATAGTTGAAATTTCAAGATAAAGGAACGTCAATGCTAGATTTCCAATTTACTCTTTGTTACAGCGTTGTTTAATATTAGATTATCATCAAGGTTTTAAGCTATACGAAGGCAGTTTTGGAACATACCTCGTAATTTTGAATGTTGACCAATGACGAGAACAAATGAGTTGTCACGCCATTCTCCAAACTTCCACTCCACACCAACGAATAGTGGTCTAGTTTCGGTTTGTAGCGCGACATATATAGAAATTTCGAGGTAGGCAAATGGCTTTAATTTCTTGAGGGTCGGTAAAGAACCGCTTGGGACCCTGAAAGTCATAAATTGTTTTATATATCATATAATTGTTTTATTGTTTTATTATTTATAAATTGTTTTGTTATTCGCAGTCTAAGGAGGGTTCACGGAGGTTAAGGTTGAGTTGGGGAGAATCTTTCGAACACTTGAGTCTCGTTTCTGTGAGACTTTGGATTTCATTCTGTAAAGTCTTAACCCCTTCAGACCTGGTATCCGTTATACCGGACACCAACTTTGAACAGCTCCTATTAATTCAATAATTGACGAAACTGCATGCTGTTTTTTTAATTTGATTCTCGATTTTCTTAGAAATATAATCGTTGCAAGAATTTTTCGTTTTGGCATGGAATCATTTTAATTTTTCCAAAAAAAAAAAAAAAAATCGAGGAAATCATCGTCCTTTCCAAAATGAAGCTCGGTGGTGAATTTTGTTTTTCAAGTAATTTCTTGTTTTTAATCCTTTTTCACCATTTAAAAGGCTTCTATAATATTTTATTACCCTTTGACAACCATTTTAAAGTGAAATATGTGTGATTTTTCTTCTTTTTTTAGTTGAAATATTCGGTATTGTCCGGATGCCGCACATGGGATAACTTTTTTAATTTTTCATCTACAGGCTTGAAATTTCATTTATGCTTTAACCTTTGGAGTAGTACACAGTACATCAAAGGAAGAAAAAAAAATTTAACTCCATTATTTCTAGAATCTCAAAATTTTATTACATTTTAAAGTATTGAACCAACTTTTACATCCATAACTAAAAGTTACTGCATGCAAATTTCGAATCAATGAAAATCATTTAGATAATATCGCTTCTGAAGTTTTCACAAGAAATAATCGAAATTGCAAGATAAAAGAACATCAATGTAATCAGGGCTGTCTTATCCAATGGGTTTATTGGGCTAGAGCCCAGAGGCGACAATGATCCAAAGGCGTCAAATTTACTACACTGATTTTATTTAGTATTTTAGTTCTGTACCAGAATTTAGTTTAGTTTAGTTATATTAACGTCCCTTTTTGACGCAACATGATGGTTATTTTGGGATGGACCTCGTAATTTTGAACCACGGTCAGATGACGAGGACGACACCTGAGCTGGTACCCCCCTCTCCAAACTTCCACGCCATACCAACAGGAGGATGTTTGACCACTACGTATGATTTAGCGTGCAACAGGCCCCATACACGACGGATCTTCAGTGGAATTGGGTTTCTTTATATATATTATGAATGCTAATCCAGGATGAAAACGACACTCTTCTATTTCTTATAGGTTTTACTGACAATGTATGAAACGCCGGCATTCTATAGAATGCAGGTCATTTTTAGGCAAAGAATGAAATATGATAATTATTATATACTTTCCATAAGCATTGTATATAATACCTAGCCATTCTATAGAATGACAAATGCTATTTAGGCAAAGTATGAAAAAGATCATAAGGCTCTATTATTTACAAGACGTGCATTCCTCAAAAATGCAAATGTTATTTTGAAAAAATAAAAATGCCGTAAAAAATCTTTTATTCAAAATACGTAAAGTAAATTGAAAGTTACACATATTGAAGTTTTTCCTTTTTTAGTAAAGCAAACAAAATAAAATGTGAACCTACATGTTACATCAAGGAAGAAAATAATTTTATTTTGATTTGCTCTTAATTTTATTTCTTATAAAATTGAATGGACGATTTCTTTCATACTTTGCCGCTTTGTCATTTGGGTTTCAATAGAATGCCTAGGAAACGTGCGTGCCTTCCAGTTTTCTGCATTCTATATTCCGGCAACATGTGGATTGATTTGAACTTCCAATTTTCTTTAAAGTATTTTCTGTAAAGCATGGTTCTTTCAAGGCATAATTGCGACTCTTTTTATGTTAGTAAATAATATACGTATAAAAAAATTAAATTTAACTACGATAAAAAAAATCTTCACATGGTGTCATGAAAACTTCAATTCAGCAACAAAATCTCATTAGAAACTTGATATTGTTCTTTTTTGTTAAGTATATATTTTAATTTTATTGTTCATACAAATTAAGCATATAAAATATTTGAAGTCCAAGCATACTGCCTGACGAAAGAAAAATGATAATTTATATGTAAAAATTTTTTAAATCACTTATTTTTACTTTAATAATTATATCTTATGATTATAATTACGGCTATTGTAAAATTCAAAATAGATAATTGAATTGCAGTGTATTTTGTTAACTTAAAAAAAGGAAAATTAAATAAAATTTAGCAAAAAAAAATTATTATTTTAGACTCAATTTTCAAAATGCATATTTCACAGTTCGAGTTGCAGACTTCCGGTTTCAAATTTTTATTTTGATAAATATAATTCTAAAAATGGCTTTTTACTGAAAAAAGTAGCCTAACCTGCCGTAAAGCATCCTACTATCATTTTGTTTGCGATAAGGAAACACGTTTAACGGTTTGTAAGAGGAGCTTATTCACCCACCCACCCCTCTTTGCTATTCACGCGTAAACGAAATTACTCATATACGATTACAACTACATAGTAATACGCATGCGCTCTGATGATATCGTCAACGTTATGTACAGAGAAAATTTTCCAAGATTCAGTCAGAGCGCATGCGCACAACGTTTTTTCAACTCTGAGAAGGCAATGCAGGGTAACAAGATACGTAGACAAATCGCTTTCGCCGAGTTGCGATCAGCGACATCTAGTGTTGGAAGTCGACGTAAAAAACTTTTAGACGACCACGTTAAGAGAGTGCCTGTTCGGACTGACGTTTTTCCGTCTCGTGACGTGGCCGCATCGACGGGAAATCTCTCGAATGAAGAGGCAATTTGCACAAGTCATACCATGACGGGTGATTTTCTAGTCAAGTCATGACGGTAATTAATCTAACTCAAGATACAACTTTATACAGTATAAACAGCTTTATTCAGAATGAAAAGGCATACATCTTACATTTCTGTTTTTCAAAACTATACACCAAGTGACAAAATTTGTATTACCAGGCCTGCTATATTTTGAGTCAATAAACTAATTCTGCTCTTCTTCTTCAACCTTGATTCAGATATATACTTATTTCTTGACGGCTTTGTTGCCTTTCATAGTGAGAGAAAGAAAAAATGGAGAAATTTCTAGGAAATTAAATTTTCTTCGATATAATTTGAAAAATTGTGTTGAAAGAGAATTGTATCTCTATCGAAGGACATGGTTATTAAATTAGAAAAGGACTCAAATGACGGATTTTACTAATTATTTTGCAATTAATGAATAATTAGAAAGGCTTTTATGTTCATTAAATGATAGCATCGACATTTAAGCTATCTGTTTACACATAATATACCTGTTGCATAATAAGGAAACTTTATTAAAACAATTTGGGCAAATTGTGAAACATTATGAAGAAAATTAAAAACTAAATGTAGCTGTTTGGATAAATTTTTCCTTTTCAGAGGGATTTTTTTTTTCATTATTAAACGGACAGTTGAGCTATTAGATGAATAATTATTGGAAAGGCTTTGTCTCGTAACATTTTTAGATATGATACATCGAAGTGATCATTCTAAGACAGTCGAAGTGAAGACAGCCTTCTCTTCTTCAGAAGTGATCATTCTAAGA
>BGPR01009496.1:0-57233 GCA_013235015.1 Araneus ventricosus
GTGATGCTGTCATAAAGTGATATACTCTGAAGATGTTTGCTGTTTTGTAAATGTGTGATATTATTATTCAACTTATGTTATTTTTGCATGAATTCAAACTCTGTAATAGCTATGCTTGTTGCTTTATAATAAACTAAAACTATGATTTAATTTAAATTCATGTTCTTTTAAAAGATACCCAGCATCCATGAAGATCCTGTCTTGGAACCTTTTATTGATGTGTCTGTAGGAGGTACAGAAATACCTGGGAGTGAATCAAACAAATTTAGTGTTTGGGCAGTTACTATAATGGGAAGAGTAAGTGTCTTTAATTTTTACAGATCCTTTGTGACATTCTATTATTCTTGAAAGCTTATTTAATCGCTGTATATCTTTTTTAACCCTTTGAGGATGGCCGCATGCAATGTTACGAAAAGCTGGCACACCTGTATGACAGTCATCCTCAAAGGGTTAAAATATTGCTTTCTTCCCACCTTTTAAATGATTATTATATAGCATAAAGTGTATACCTTGTGCAAGCAATCTAACAACTGGTAAGCTCTTCATTGAGAAACCTTCTGACATCTAAGTATCATTTTCGGGGTACTGTATCTTGTTGTAACGCAAACTCATCACTATTATCCTGTAATTTTGGAAGGAAACAGTTTCACTACATTTTTAGGTATATATTGGCCCAGTGCAGTGTTCTCAAATATTTGGAACTAGCTGTTATGCCTGGCGTTGCTTGGGATTAAAACTCTTTTATGCCTAATTATCTTATTTTTAATGAAAAAACTATTTTTGTGTAGAAAATTATAATACAAAAATTCCTTTATCGTCTGAAACGTTCTTACTTCAAATTTTGTTCATAAATAGTGAAGTATAAGAAGGATTTTAATGAATGTTTTGGGTCAATTAATTAAATAGTTAAATTTTCATAATTAAAAAGTGCCAAAATAAATCAGATTGACAGTTGTTCCCGATATAAAATATGAATTGCCTGCTTTTAAACTTTTCTTTAGTATTCTTCCAGAATTTGTGAATTTTATGCACAATTGAATTTTTTTTAAATTATTGAAACGAGAGGAACAATTTTGAATGCAAATGAAATTTGTGTCACTGAAAAGCTATTTTTTAAACTTCAATATAGTTTAAAAATATTTATTATAACATAAAACTTTCAAAGTATGTCACAATAAAACTACAAAATCTTGCTTAATTTTTAATTTTAAAAAATGTAATTAATTTGGGCTTTTTAAAATATTTACAGAAATTAAAAGAAATTTATTCAAAGTCTCACTGTTGCCTAGGAACGAAGTATCATTAAATTTGCTTTATTTAAGATTCGTCTGGTGTAATAATTTATTTATTAAATTTTGAAAAATTAATAAATGTTGAAGGAGACATTTCACAGATATAAAATTGGTATCATTAAAAAGGTAAAATTTTGTACTTTAAGATGTTGTAGAAATATTTTATGGGGGATAATTTGCTCTGAAGTTAATATGGAAAAACGGTTTCGTTTAATTTATAATTAACTGTCTGTTTAATTGACTTTAGGACTTCGAAAAGTTCACAATAATCTTCCTCTTGTCTTAAATAATAAGTATGCAAAGTTTGGTTGAAATTGCTGCAGTAGTTTAGGAGGAGATGTGGAACATACCCACAATGACTTTTATTTATAGTAAGATTTATTGACAATTGGTAGAAGCTCACTGTGCCTTCTAGATGTACACAAGAGACCTCTTGGAGCAGTGAAACAAAACATAATGATTCCCTTTTTGAGATGAAACCTTAATATTATAAGTTATTCACCTATAATCAACATTTGTCAAGCTGTAGCATTTGGATATTGGTTGAAATCTTTTGGTACACCCCTATATATGCAATTGCATCCCTGTATTGGAGATGTATTTTATATAAATGAAAAGCACTGATTATTTTAAGAATCTTATATTCTGGTCATTGGACTATCAACCAATTCTCTGATTTTAGCTCAAGTTTTTTTTTTTTTCTTCCATCCCCAATCTAACCGGTTCTATGTAACTCAAAAACTACGAAGTCTTGCTGAAGAACATATCCATAATTATGAAGGATTAGAAAGAAAGTTTTACAAGAAAAAGAAGTTTTTAAAAGAAAAAGAAAGTCTTTGCTGATTAGTCTTAATCCTCCCCCCTCCCCCCAAAAAAACCCCATCATCTAGAAGTTTTCTAGAAAATGGATAAAAACCATGAACTAGATTCTGAGATAACTTATTTCCAAGGAAATGAACAAAGAAAGTTATATATCTTTATAAATAATATCATTATTCAATATTTATATTGTTTTTAAAACTGCAAAAATTTCCCTTTCAAAAATATTTTTGAGTATTACATATTTATTAATAGACTTCAGTAATACTAAAACAAGTTGCTGCCTAAATTTTTCATTTGTCTTATTATTTTACGTTATTTTAATTTCAAAGGTTTTGTTTCGTTATGGAGTAACTGAATCTTCTCCTGAAGGGAGTGGTTGGGTTCCTATAAAGACACCTGGTCAAGCAGATGTTAGTCAAGTTTCTGTTGGCCCAACAGGATTGACGTGGGCTGTGACTTGGGCTGGAAATGCTATTGTTCGTACTGGTATTACAAGAGAAAATGTAATGGGTAAGCATTTCTTTTTATACACTTTTATTAACATCTACAGGGTATATACTAGTACAGAGTGGTGACAGAACCCGGAAATCAGGGATAGCGGGGTAAAGTCAGGGAATTTTATCGGTCTTGGAAAAATAAGGGAAATTTGTAAAAATATCTAAAAATCAGGGAAAATTAATAGTTACTTGTGTTATTATCTATAAATTAGTATCTTATGTCTAGCATTATTTGTAATAATAAATGGAATTAAAAAAACAACTTATATTCATTTTGAAAAGCATAAGTTTTTGATTAGAGCAATTAATTTCTTATGATTTGTTAAAGAATAAAGATTTGAAGTAATATTTTGGCAGTTTCTCTTGTTTAAATCTTTGCTAAAATATATATTATTAGGTACGTATAATTATACTATTTTTATATTTATGCTGCAACATGTTATTCTGACTGTTTTAAAGTTTTGAGCAAAGATCATAATAACCTTTACTATTAATATAATTTAACTTGTGTTGCAAAGAGTAGATTTAATGTTTCTTAGAATTCTTATGCAGTTTCAGAAGCAAAGTATTTTGTTCAACTTTCCAGTATTTGTTACATATAAGAAATGTAATATACTGTTTTAATAGATTTTTCTAGGATGTTCATTCCATTTCTTTAAATTAAATTCCATAAAAAGATTTTATTTTTTTCATATTAAATAACTGGTTTAGACTAGAGTTTTTAATAATGTATATTGTGCACATACAGTGATTATGAGTAGGAAGAAAGCCAGAAAACTAATATAATTAGTAGCTGTAAATCGGGGAAATGTTGCAAGTTTAGTCAGGGAAAAGTTAGGGAATTTTTTTTCACAGTTTCTGTAGCCACCCTGTAGTATCTTTATACAATAAAATTAGTAGAAGTAATGTCTACCTGTAATAATGTTCTAAGACTGATTGCAGCACCCTTGTGGTGAATCTTGGAAGTTGCAGATTTTATCTCCAGAACTGTGATGAATAACAAAAAGAAAAATATATTTAGTCGCAGAATTATTGAATGTTGCCAATTTAGTAAAGAATAATCTGTGGACATAATTAGTGGCAAAGCTTGAAAGTTGCTGATTTTATCTCAAAAACTATGATCGATAACAAAAAGGGGATAAAAAGTTAGTCACAGAATTGTTGAGTGTTGCCAATTTAGTATAGAATAATCTCTGTACATAATTAGTGGTGAATCTTGGAAGTTGCTGATTTTATCTCAAAAACTGTGATGGATAGCAAAAAGGGGGGGGGGAGTTAGTCACCAAATTGTTGAGTGTTGCCAATTTAGTATAGAATAATCTCTGTACGTAATTAGAAATCCTGAAATCCATATCCCATGGTATCCTCATCATCAAAACTGTTACATGAAATGAATGAAGTAATATATTATTTTAAGACAGCTGAAAATTAATAAATAAAACTAAAATTTTTATAAGAAACTTATACAACTACAGAATATTATGAAGAAGGAAAATATAAATAGTGTTCTTGAATTTCTTCGTGTCAGTAATTACGCCAGTATCTGCTTTAAGTACCTGCTGTTGGAAGAGCTTCTAAGTTAGTGTTTTCTAGAGAGCCATTTTGTATTAAATTGGGACACTAACCTTTTGTAACTGAAATTTTTTAGTTACAAAATGTAGAGAGAGAGAGTTTAGTTGCAAGAGAAGAGAATTTGAGTTTTTGAGATCAAATTCCTAACCTCTAAGATTTGATACTAAGGGCACTACAGTGAGTCTCATAGCACTTGACCACTTTACTAAATGTGGACATTATTTCCACCATTCTCACTTTCTCCATTCAAACTTAATTTCATTGTATAAGGGTGTACACATACACCTGAATATCAGTGAAAAATTAAAGGGATATTTTTATTTTCACTGTAAAGTGGTTAAGAATATTACATTGTTAACCCTCTACCTGGGATATCTCTTGATGCATAGTTATATAAAATGTTTGTTAATGGTCATAATGACCAATATTCCGGTTAGAGGGCTCACAAGAAAATCTATATATTAATACGTGAAGAAAAAACTTTGTACTCCTTTTCAAGCACATTGTGCGCACGGAGGAGTGCGAGATTTGGCATAGTTAAAGTTCATATGGAGAAGGAGTGCAGAAAGATAAAATTTATGCATAATATGTGTTACAAATACATTAAATTAAATAAAATAAAACATTCATTGTTTACACAGTAAAAAATTAGCGAAGTGGATGATTTGTAATTGATTTAATCCCCTGGCAGTGAAATCCACTCCAAGAGGGAGTTTATTTAGATTATTTATAAAAAAAACTCTTCAGGGTGAAATACAAAATTCGGATGATTTAAATCTGTCAATGTCAAACACATATTAGTCTGTGGTCAAACAGTCGCACAGAGTAGAGATTGTCTCTAAGGAATTTATATATAGTATGTATTACTAATACATAAAATAAAATAAAACATTCATTGTTTATGTTCATACTGAATGTCAAACACATAAAAGCCTGTGGTCAAACAGTCACACTGAGTAGAGATTATCGCTAAAGAATTTATATATGATATGTATTACAAATAGATTAAACTAAATGAAATAAAACATGCATTGTTTACTTTCTACATACATTGTGTATTTTGTCTAATAGATATCAATATATAGATTGCTCAATATACATCTGTTGTAAAAAAAAATTGTGTAGCAGCGATAGAATAAAATTCAAAATTCATTCGTAATAGAACAAAATTCAAAAAAAATTATATGCAGTGATTATAGAGGTATATTCTTTGCATTCAAACTTAAAAATTTAATGAATTAAGGTCGAATTTGGCTGCTGGGTGACCTCTAGTAACATTTAATTATACTTTTTATTAAGATGTTAAAAGAAATAAATACTTAACTGGTTACTTCATGAATATTTTCATTTATTTCAGGAGGTGATTGGATTGTTGTTGATCCCCCTTCTAGTTCCGATCCTATATCACAAATAAGTGTTGGGAAAGATGTTGTTTGGGCTTTAAGCAAAGATAATAAGGTAGTGTTACTTTTTAAATTTAATTGTTAAATAGATGATCTGGTATCTTCAATTTTACTATTCATTTAACTGCAGTTTCGAGATAGATGACAAAGAAAAAATGCACACTGTACTCCAAAATAATTATTTCAGTCCTTTCAAACTGAGCTTTTATTTTAAAAATGTTTTGTTCCATTTGTTTAGTTGAGAATCAAAATTGTAATTCTAAAAATTATGTGACTCTTAAAGTATTAAGTGCTTTTGCAGATGCCTGGAAAATAGAATTTCAAAATTTTACTCCTCATTAAAAAATCATTAAGTTAGAATTTTGTTTCTGTCATTTTTTTAATTTCAGAATCAGCACATGAAAAGTTAAAAAATGAGTTTACTAATTTTTTTGTATTTTTTATTTTTTTTTTAAATTATGAATGGAAAGCAAAAATATTATTAATAGAATAATTTTCCTTTGTTGTTTACTTCAAAAATATGGTTTTCCACATTTTTATATGCATATACTTACTCGTATTTTATTAATGTTTAAATATTTCAGATTTTTGCAAGTGTTAAATACCTATAAGTGATATCTTAATGATCTGTTGTTCTCTGTCAGACATTTTTAATAAGAAAGGCAAATTTAGACAATTTAAGAATCTGTTAAATATTTGTTAAATTAAATTAATTGACCTTCAATTATTTTGGACAATTTAAATTGGATCATTTGGATCAGTTTCCCACAAAATTAATTCTCAGAATATTTGCAACAGGTGTGGTTTCGAAAGGGCATTGATGGTTTGCACTCTGGGGAAAATGTGAAGGCTGCTATTGGTACAGGCTGGATTGAAATGTTTGGGACTATTTCTGGTATAAGTGTTGGAATTGATGATCAGGCAAGTTGGATTTTCTTAATTTTGAATTTTGCTGTGTTCAGTTAGCATTAAGTCAATCTGGAAGAGTTGATTTCTGTTAAAATTTTTATTAAAGTCATGCCTTAAGTTCAACGTTATTCAGTAATTGTTATACAGTGATTACAAAAGCAATACTCAATTTTACGATGTTATAAAAATAAAACAGTTTGAAATATTGTTTTTTACATTTAAATGATTTGTAGAAAAGTCCATTATTTTATTAGTTTCACTTTTATTGCTGAATTTCTGTGAATTTTGCAACTAGTTAGATATTTATAATTTTACTAGATTTCTCACATTTTATGTGCTATGTATAAATTTAAAGCTTCATGTCTGCATCTTCAATTCTCAATGTATTAGTGGAACTTGCAGATTTATAGGTTACATACAGAGTGTACCAAATACTTATTCTTATATGTTTTTAGCAGTTACATTAAATGTGAAAAAGCAGGACTACGTAATATACATAGTTCATATGCCATTTAGAAATTCAATACTTAATGAAAAATGGTTTTTCAATTTTTTTTTTACTTTATTTAGTTGTGGGTTTGAATTGATATTCTAGTAACTAATATGAACAGTTTAATGAATCACAGTTGAAGGCCTAGCACATTTATATAAACTTGTTAAAATGTTGAGAATTTGAGTTTTTGCATTAACTTTACTAATTACTTTATATTTTTCTTTATCCTGTGTAATAATGAAATTTAATAGTATGAAGAGACATGGCCCTTTATGTTAATTTTGTTACCGATAATTAAACTTTTAATTACTTACATTTTTTCAATTTTCATTTATTGTAATATTTTATGAAGAAAAATAATATATTTCTGATTTATTAGGTCTTCAGCATCAGTGCCAACTGTCTGGATATTAATATAAGAACTGGTGTAAATTCTAATGAACTTTTTGGCCGAACATGGAAAACTCTGAAAGCTCCCATTCAAGATTTGCATGGTTCTCCCAGCTCTTCAAGTTTAGATTCCATGTCTATTAGTTCTCATAGGGACTCTGTATTCACTTCTGATTCCATTTCTCTGAGCCAGTCACCTGAAAGCGCTAGAAAAATAAGCATTCGTAGTGCTGTGTCATATACACCATCAGAAAAGTCGGATAATTGTGTCAATCTGAGTTTAGATCCCGACGAGTCTTCGGAAGAAAAGCGTTCCGATTCTGTTCTAAGTAATCATCTAGATGGCACACATAATCGATTTCATAGTATTGCCAACAGGACTTCATCATATTCCAGTCTAGATAGTGAAAGCTTTTATTCAGACAAAGTGATGACATTGCAGGCTCCTATAGAAATGGTTGTGGATCCAAGCAGTAGGGATGTGCTGTGGATATGGATTAGTGCTAGTGGGTGTGCTATAATTTCAGATTCTTTGCCTTACTGGTTTTCAGAAGGTTTGTGTTTTTTTTTATATTGATGTGTTGTGTTTTTTTTATATTGATTTGTTGTGTTTTTTTTATATTGATTTGTTGTGTTTTTTTATATTGATGTGTTGTGTTTTTTTATATTGATGTGTCGTGTTTTTTTAATATATTGATGTGTTGTGTTTAATGTGTTTTTTCTCTTCCTTATTATTGTTGCATTTCAAGTGAAAATATTATCCTTTTTTATAGAAAAGAAAAAAGTATTATGAATAAATACTTATTAATTTATTTGTTACTCTCAGGTCATCAAGAATTATTACTTTTAGCGCTTATAAAAGGCATTCTGAGTGAAATCTGGATTGTTAATCTATAGTGGTAATTTTAACCAATTGCCCAGTCAAAACATTAATGAAGACACAAATACCAAACAGTTTTAGTATTAGTATTGGTTCATATGAATGCAGTAGACTGTTAGTAACTTAATTAATTATATAATATGGAATATTGAAAATCCTTATTCCCTATTTGAATACATTAAAAAAATAAAGAACAAATTTAAAAAATTGGTGAAATTCCAGTAATAGAATGGAATGTCAAGAATCTAAATTATCTCATTAAGCTTAGGTGAGTCAGAGCTTCACTCTAGTTTTAACCATTTTATTTAGTTTTCCTATCTGTTTTTAAGCTTCATGGATCTCATTCTCTTCTTTGCTATTTATAGAGATTACAATAATAAAAAAATTTCTGATTGAAACTTTTGAAAACTACTGTCTTGCTCTTTTCTCACCTTCCAACTCAAAAGATCTAGCTTAACTTAAATGTACAATACTAATTGTGGGAAAATGATTTTTAGAAAAAAGTTGAGGCACGCCATAAATTGTGATAATTTTTTTCCTGACTTTGCTTTCAGTGCATTAGAAATGAAATGAAACAAACACACCAATTTATGGTTCTTATTATATGATTACTCGCCTCTGATTAGCATGTAGTGGGCCCGTTATTGTAACAGTAACTATTCAATGAAATCAACAAAATTTTAAATTTGTAAGTTTTATGAAATAATTATTGTATCTTACATCAATTACGTTGAATTAAACCTATCCTATGAATTAATTTCAAATTGATATTTCTGAACTAGCTAGTTTGCAAAATAAAACTGAAGTTTCAAATGAATGGTTATTACAAAACAAGTAAATGTTTTTTTTAAAAAAAACATGAAGTTTAGATGTTTTCAAATGCATCAATATGCTTCAAAAGAGAACTCAAACATAATTAGTACCAAAAATCAATGATCTTCAGATATGTCAAAAATCAACTAAAATTGAAAAACTTTCAGTTTTTGATATATCAGCTCAGATTTGAAAGTTTGTCCTTTGCTAAATTGTTGACAGAGCAGCAATTGAAAGCTGTTGTCCAATTGCTATTACTATTACTCAAATGTCACCTTTATCCTTCTTGCTATATTTTGGAGACAGTTACAAAAGGTCAATGAGCAACTGATCAGCAACTTCCAGGGTACTACTAGATTATGAAAAATCTTGCATCTCCTCATCAGAATTATATTTAAATAGAATTTTTAGAGTTCTTTATGAAGAAGAGTCGAATTAAAATATATGTGATAAATGAAACTTTTCCATGTTTTAAAATTAAGTTGTTTTTTTGCTCTACTTAAATTCTCAGATAAAAATTGCCGCTGCTTTAACCGCTAAGTGTAGATTCAACCGGTTTTAAATCGTTTTGGGATTTTCCCCTTTTCCAGCAGTATTAAGGCACATACACATGGCTATCTCCCTTCTTTTCTGTTTCGGATACTGCACTGAGAGCATGTCATGTTGATTGCTGGCCATGACTCGGCAATTCTAAAATCATCTTAAAAATGAAGTTTGCTTCTTAAAGATAAAAAGAACTACAATAAAGAAATGGTTCCAGTAAAAATGCACAGTTTTATTTCCTAAAAACTACATATATATTACTTAGAAAGAACATTTCCTCATTAAAAGAGTTTAGGTAAGAAAATTGTGGTGGAATAGTTTAATATAATTTTAATTTAAGTTAATGAGAAAAAGACCCGTGGAAAAAAAATTGGGATAAAAGTTGGAAGTAGGAAAAGGAAAAAAAAGCTACTAATTATGAGTTCCTGAAAATGATTGTGTTGTGCATAGTACAACATTTTATTTTTCTGCTATATAGCTTGTTTCATTTATAATGTTTGCTTCTATTAATATTTTTCCTTTAGGTACATCTACAAACAAAAGTGCTGTTGATGAATTGTGGTACAATGATATAATTGCGCAGCTGAGGGACAGATTTAATCGAGAAGTACTCACTTTCTCCTCTTACCCTAAAGCTATTGAACAGGTAGAGTAAAACAATGATAATGTAATAATAGCACTTTAAATCATATTAAAGATGCAGGTTTTATTATAAATAACTGATCATTTCAATCTATGTCAATAAAATTTTCAAGAAAACAGAAACCAATTAAAAAATTTATAATTAGCCTAACGTTTTAGCAAATTGCCAAAATTGTTGCATTTTGTTGAATCCAACACAGCTTGTTTTTTTAACACTTTGAGGCACAGGATTCTAGAAAATAAAAAGACCCATGTTGCGCAAAAATTTCACTTCTTTTTGAATTGAACAAAGTTTATTTTTATTAATAAAGGAATAACATAATATAAAAACATAAAATAAAAATAATTATTCAATAAGTTTTTTATTATAGGGTGGGACTCAAATAGTCCCACTATGCCACATGGGTTCAGGTGGTTCAAAAAATATCCCACCATGCATATTTACGCATCAAATAGGTGGGACACTTTTAATACCGCTGTGCCTCAAAGAGTTAATACATCTTGTAGTAATTAGATTATTTTAATGAAAAAACCTCTTCTTCAGTAGGTGATCTAAGCTCATGTGAGTCAGTGGAATCAATTTAAGTGACATCACATTCATATGGTAAACATATCTGTATATGTGTGTTATCTAAATCTAACCAGAATAATTGCTTTATTTCAATTAAATGTCATGCGTTAGAAGAGTTTGTCTCATTGTCTCCCTTAAGAGGATTTGTTCTTTGTGACTTAAATAGATAAAATGACATTTTGGATTCCTTTCCATCGGTGGCCTGTTAGGTTTTCAGTTTTGGAACAGAAAGGTGTAATTCTGTCCAATTGTGGTGTTTGAATTGGCCTGTTAAATACACTGGGATAAAACTTCCTCCCACTGGCCTAGTGGTAAGGTCTCGGCTTCGAGCTCCAGATTCAAAATTTGATTCCACTGAAGATCTGCCATGTATGTGGACCTCTTGTTAAACCTGAAGTTGCCAGTCAGACATCCTCATGCTGCTGTGGTATGGAAGTTTGGAGATGAAGAGCCAGATCAGGTGTTGTTCTTATCATCTGACCACACTTCAAAATTATGAGGTCCGTACCGAAATAGCCCTCGTGTTGCTTCAAAAATGGGACATTAATCTAACTAAACTAAAATCAAAACCTCTCAACTTCTACTATGTAGGGTATATAATATATATCCTATTTTGGTTATAACCCAATTTCCATATCATAATCCCCTTGAAAATTACAAAATTGCATTTGTTAACTCATAATAGCATCAGTGTCTGTTAAAGTGTTATTTTACATTTGTGTACATTTTGCTGTCCACAAGATAAATATTTTTACATTAAAATTTTTTTCTTTTTTCAGACAACTTGGGTAAAAACTGCTACTTGCCGCTTTTTCAAAAGTAGCTGGATAAATTCTCTCATAGAGCTTGTTCAGCATGGTGATAATAACAGCAAAGGTTTATTGACGTGCCATTATCAAAAAGAACAGGTATTGTTTTAAATTGAATCCCTTCTTATGGAATATTTTTAGAATGAGAGCTCCCTTGTTCTTGTTCAGAGCACTGTGGAGAGGGAGAACAACAGTCTAAAAAGAAAAACAAAATTTCAGCAGTAAGCATTTCACAACATGGGGAAATGAATGATGCAAAAAGGGGGAGGGGGTTAGGAGAAAAGAAGCACTTGGTGAAAGTTACGCTTTTTTAAAAAAAAATCTTAGAGCTGTTTATCTCAATTTACCTTATGAATATTTATTACCTTATATGCAAATGGTAATTCTTTTGGATGTTTTTAACAATTATGAGTACTTACTGCAATCCTATTCTACTAACAGTACATAATTTATATATACTATGCAAGAGCCAGTAGGGTGTCCAAGGGGCCAGGGTTCCCCTGTCGTGGATGCTGTGGGGGCAAATTTTTGTACCCTGTTTGTGTAACGGGCTATTCAACTAGTAGATAAATAAAGATCTGGTGAAAATTTTAGAGGGTCATCATTACGCCCCTCCCCATGTACAGCAGGTCTTGCCCCCCTGTCGGGGAGACCCTGCCTCCTCGTCGGGAAGACTCTAATGCCACCTCATATACAGACTCTAACGCCACTCCTGATACTATGACTGAATTATACTTATACTAAAAATGTACTTATATTTACTTACTTATATACGCACTTATACTTACTTTTATATACTTACTTATATATATACAGTAGTGAATCCAGGGGGTGGCTATCGGACTGCAGCCCCCCCCCCCTCCCCGAGCTAAACCAGAATTCTTGATTTTATTTAAAATCACTACAACTGTTTGTTCTTAATTTCCCTTTTTTAAAAAAATAATAATAACGTGACAGCATCACTTCCTGGCTTGACAGGCTCGAAAATTTTCCTACTTTTCTAGTCATTCCACTTGTACTTGTAGCGTTGACGTGGTTGAAAAAATTTTTTGACTAGTTATTTTATTGTATTTTTTATTAACTTATCGAAAGTATTGTACTGTTCTTTATGATTCTTATTGTCAGGTGAGTAAATTTAAAGTGTTTTGTTTTACATAAGCCATGATGTTTTACATTTGTCACGACGATACAAAATTTTTATGACCTCAGCCACCACCCCCGACCGGAATTCTGGATTCGCCACTGTATATATAATTATATACTTATATTACTTAGAATATGCTTATATTATACATGAATTATACTTATACTAAGGGCTATTCACTTATCTTCCTTTACAGTTTGCTCATCCATGTTAAGGAATGCATTCCACTAAGATTTGGTATTCTTATAACCACTAGTTTTTTTTCTCTCGTGTGCTTTGAGTAGCTATACTTCAATTCTAACTATCCAGTAGATATGCAACTTAATGTAGCTTACAACAAACTGACCTTATTTTTAACTAATGCAAACATTGGGTACAAATTGAACCTACATCATATAACAAATGAAGGTTGTAAACAAGTAAAGGATATTTTAATTTAAGTTATCATATGTATGAGATAACTTTATTTGAAAAATTTTTCATATCATTCCCATATATAAGCTTTTAAATTTAGAACTTTTTAGATTTATATGAGTTTGTAAACATAAATTAACATTCATGACAATGATATCTAATGTTTTCATCCGTATATTAGTAATATTCTATATATTCTTAAAATTCTAAATAATTTAAGTTTTTTTATGAGTTGGCTCATAAATTAATACAATCTCATGGTTCGTGCGCTTTTAAAAAACCTTGAAAAGTGCTTGAAAAAAAAGTTTCATTTTCAAGTGCTTGAAAACCTTAAAAAAAAAATATATATGTTTAAAGTCCTTGAATTTTTGGATTTGTTCGTGTCTTCTAAAAATTAAGGAGAGTCGGAAAAAATTCTTATCGAAATTTATTTTCCCCACCATCCATTTTACGTTCGTTAAAACCACCTTCTCCCCATTCAATAATGGGATAGTCTTTCAGCAGCCGGTCATGTGACCTTTTTCTCCTTTCTTAGCGTAGCATGCTTATCTTGTAGCGCGGTGGGTGAAAGTGTATTCCTATAATTTGATGCTGCTTTCGCTGTTTCGTGTTCCAGGTGATTTTGTTTTCATTTATGATTTGAAATTATGTGTAGATAATGGCAGGTAAATACATCTTTAATAATGCATCATTCTGCATACAAAATGTGGTTGCAAAGAAACATGTCGGATGTCCATTCTGCGCGATATGTTATAAACATTTCAGTGTTGCGTCGATGGGCGAAAGCGCTGTGAAAAGCCATGCGAAGAGCCGAAAGCGCATTGATTTACAGTCAACGAGAAGAACCTCGATGAACGTAGTCGGAAGTTATTTTAATGATAAAAATACCCCAGAAAGCATACATCACCCACAGCACTCACCGTTGTTATCTGCCGCTTCTTCAACTTCAAATATTGGCAATATTGAATCTCATGTAGTTAAAAACGATGTCTTAGATGCTGAAATTTTGTGGACTTTAAAGACTGTTAAAAAATCACTGTTCTTATAAAGCGAATGAGGACATTGAAAAAATGTTTCATCGCATGTTCCCCGATAGTGCCATCGCATCAAAATTTTTGTGCGCAGAAAAAAAAAAAAAAACTGCATCTTATTTGGAAAATCTCTTGCAAGAAAATTTAAACAAAAAGAATTTTGTGTTGCTATTTGATGAAAGTCTCAATATGATGAGACAAGAAAAACAAATGGACATTCATGTCCAGTATTGGCACCAGAACAGAGTTAGTACCATATATAAACCTTGTCATATTTTGACTTTTAACCATTCATGCTGTCTGTAATTTGCGTTAAGCGTATTCGCATTAATGAGGTTTAACTGTATTGAGAAATATGTAACTTAATTTCAAAATGCTTGTTCATTTCTAAGTTAAAATGATATTTAAAAATTCTCTAACAATAAAGTGTCTGTTGAATTCAAATTATGCTTTACAGTTCTTTAAATGAAGAAATAAGATTTCTTTTAAATAGACAGGAAATTTGACGTTTTCTTATGTATTGAATGAAGTAATACATTAACAAATTTATAAATTGATTAAATTAATTAAATAATAAAAATTCATAGTATTATATATAAAGGCGCAAATGCAGCTATTTATAATATAATACAGAAGCAAAAATTAGATAAACTAAACAAAAATTAAAATGAAACAAAAAGAAAGAAAAACGTAAAGACAAAAAAACAGCAAATTTAGACAAGAACAATGACAATACATCTTTAATCGTAAGAAAGCAACAGCCTCAAATTGTTGCATCAATAGAAGGTTGAAACGATAATATTTAAAACACATAAAAATATATAAAAATGAATTTCGAAAGTAAAAATTGTTCAAAAAGGAAGAAATGAAAAAGGAATCGAATGGTGAACTTTATCGAAGACCACTCACCATAAAGATTCCAAAATTAGACAAGATTTTCTGTCAAGGGTAAGATTATAAATCAAAATTATACCCTTTGTGGCCTGAATCCTGTCCAAAATCAATATTTGAATCATTTTGATGAATCAAAATGCACAATCCTTAAAATATCAAAAAGTACTAGAGAGTGTGTTAACCCTAACACTCTCTGCCGAAATCTTAGATGCAATACAGACGACGCCAATATACATGAATCAACAAAAATTAGAAGCGAGCACGTAGCTCCCTCTATGAAGAAAAATTCTAACTAATTAATCAGAATAAAAAACTAATGTTTAAACAGTTTTAGCAAATTAAAATGGAAAAACCATTAATATATTAATTAGAGAAATTTTTAAACTCCTTTTAAAAAACTATTAAAATTAATGAAAGAATTTGGGAATCCGTTGTCTTTAAGAATATTTTTTAAATTATCTAAAGCTTTAACTAAATTAGAATGGTTGTTACATATGCTATTTATTCTATTAATTTGAGAAAATATGGAATTTCTAAAAATTTTATAATGAAGATTTGTATGAAAATTACAAAGTATTATAGCCTTAAAATTAAACTCATTTCTTTTATCAAATAAGCCAACAGATATACCTGAATTTAATATTTCAATTTCCATATCTAAAAAATTGCATTTGTTAATTTCTGTATTGGTTTTGTTTAATTTAAGCTCTTCTGGATAGCAGTTATAAATGGAATCAAAATTATCATAATTAAACACTATAAGGTCATCAATAAAACGAAAACCATAAATAATTTCATTTTTAATTAATTCCCTCTCATATGAATGTAGAAAGATGTTTGCCAATGCACTAGAATAATTGCAACCCATAGGAATACCAAAAACCTGTTTATAGTATTCAATTCCGTTAAAGAGATAGTTTTCACAAATATTAACTCTGCAGATTTCTATCCATTTATTTTTTTCTATTAAATCAGTGTTTAGGTATAAATCATAAACATTTGAGCAAACTTCAATTAGTTTATTGTGTGGAAGGCTAGTGAATAGATTTTCAAAATCAAATGTATTAATGTTATAAATGTTATTATCTTTAATGAAATTTAAAATTTTAGTGTTGTTATCTATAATGAAATTCTCTTCTTCTTTGATTTTTTTAAGAATAATTTTTAGAAATTTAAAGAAAAATTTACTTAAATGATAGTTGTAACTTCCAGTGCTACAAGTAACAAATCTGAATTTTAAAGGATTTTTATGAAATTTGATAGTAGGGAAAAGGTAAGGATAATTTAGGTTACTGATTTTAATTTTAGTTTTTTTAGCTAGTGCAATAATTCTTTTATCCAGTTCTTTTTTTCCAAATTTAATTGTTTGATATGTTTTATTCGAGTTATATTCATTAAGCAGAGTGTCTTTGAAGTGTAATTTACACATTAAGCAAAAATTATTTCCTGCCTTATCTACTGTTGTTACAATAAATTTGTCTTTAATGATTTCAATTTCTTTTTTAAGATGCTTATTGAAAAAAATACCTCTATTAATATTTATATTATTATTTTTATAAATTCTATTTTTTGTTTCCAATATTATACGTTGTTTCCATTCTCCTAATCCCTCAATTGGCCAATGATATTTCCTGGCTATATTAGCAATGAAAACATCCAAGTCTCGATTAATGGAATTAATTATTCTATTATGACTAACCTTATTTCTTAACCTAAATTTAGTTCCCTTACTCATGATGTCTCTAAGATATTTAGATTTAACAATATTCAAATTACCTGTAATAATATGTCCCTTATCTATATCAATAAATTCCCTAAGATCTGCTTCATTACAAAAACAGTGTTTATTGTTTATTTCATTTAAATTTTTACAATAATAGTTATAGTTACAAATTTGTTTTTTGAGCGTTCTTGAATATTTAAATGCAGTAGAAATTATATTAATATCTTTAACAGGAAAGAATTTATTATTTTCATGAATAATTTCAGGCAACTTTAATTTTTCGAAGAAGATATCAAGAAAATTAACAACACAAAACTCTTTTTTCTCATTTTTGTTAACCCTAAATAGAAGTCTATTATTAGAAATACCCAGTTTAAACTTTACCAGATCTAAAAAAACATTTTTAATGTTAATATCAAGAAATTTTAATTCATCAAATTTATTATTAAAAAACCATTTAATTCTATTATTTCTAAGTTTAAAAATAAAATGTTTTATTTTATTTATATTATCCCAGTTATGGTTAAGATTACATAATTCCTGAATTTCATCCATTATAATATCCAACTTTCTACCTTTACCACTTCCTCTTTTTGATCTAAATTTCTTATTGTTATTTTTGTTTAAAAAACCTTTAAAAATGTTGAATTTATTATAAATACAAATTTTATTAAATTCACTGTGCCCCTCACCATTTAATTTGCTGTTGAGTCCATATGGGAAAAGAGTTTTCAGGCTGCAAATGAATAAATTTTCAAGATCAAGTCTTTTATGTAGGTCAACTTTGTTATCCTCTAGGATACAAATAACTATGTTTTCAAAACTGTGTTCCTGGAAATGGATAAGCTCATAATCATGAGAATTATTATTTTTAAAATTCTTAATTGCCGATCTATGCCCATTAATTCTAATACTTAATTCTGTACAAGTTTGACCAATATATTTAAGATTACATTCTTTACATTGAATTAAATAAATAACATTTTTGATTTTACAGAATGACATTAGCTCTTTATTATCAAAATTTAATTGCATCTCACATGAGGCTGTTGCTTTCTTACGATTAAAGATGTATTGTCATTGTTCTTGTCTAAATTTGCTGTTTTTTTGTCTTTACGTTTTTCTTTCTTTTTGTTTCATTTTAATTTTTGTTTAGTTTATCTAATTTTTGTATTGAATGAAGCTTATTCTATAACCATCATTGTAATTTGCAGTGTGCTGCATTATGTGTATGCTTTGACATTCCTTGAAAAGTCTTTGAAATTTTTTTGTTCTTAAGTGTACGAACCATGAATCTAATCTTTATTATGTGAATAATTTAAGTTTTTTTAGCTGTCTTATATATATTTAAAATTTTAATATAAAAAATGTTTTGCTTGGTACAGGTATCAATTCCTCTAAACCAAGTTACTTGTGTAGCCTGCCTCCCTGATTGGAATAAAAATATTTTGGTTATTCACACTGCCAAAAGATCAACGAAAGGAGCACCTTATAAATTCTCTTTCACTTCTAATGATGCTCTGGAAGATTGGGTGAGTTATTACTTATTTGATAATTTCTGTAATATAATCCCTAAAATTTATTATTGCATTATAGAGGGTAAGTTTTTATGTGCTACTTATTTAACTACATTTGTTCTGAAATATAATATTATTTCTGTATATTTCTCATTTGATAATGTTACTATTTTGATGCCATCTTCAATTAACTACTAATATAATTTTTTTTTTAATATTCTGTATATTTTTAAAATAATTTGCAAAAGCAGAGGA
Organism: Araneus ventricosus; assembly: GCA_013235015.1. Lineage (NCBI taxonomy): Eukaryota > Metazoa > Arthropoda > Arachnida > Araneae > Araneidae > Araneus > Araneus ventricosus. The sequence goes on from BGPR01009496.1 coordinate 18,615, forward strand.
CCAGACCCAATCACTGGACCGATTTCGACAATTTTTATTTCATATGAAAGCTCATGACCTCTAGATATGCCATCAATAGTCACCTGCCCCCCACAATCCTCCATTTTCAGGATATATCACAAAATAAAAGTTTGGCAGCCTTTACAATCGCCAATTCACCAAATTGCAAGTGTAGACACAGGCTGTAAATATTGCAGATGAGCAGCTGGTTGCTGAAGGTGGCTAGTTGATATTGTTACTATTTACACCTAGCTAATCCTTCACATTTTTGAAGCTCAACTCTGTATGTCAGAGGTAAACTATAGTAAGTAACAAATTTAGCATTTTGCAGAAAAGCCAAAAGAAGTTCCAAAGCACAATGCATTTTTTTTTTTGTGAGAGTTTTTTTTACCTTAAGCTTTGACAATTAACCTATCTGGAAATGCAGTTGGGATAAAACTAATAGGAGAAAAACATCAAAATCGGCAATTTTGAACTTATGATAGTTTACCTCTGAAGTATCGAACTTTGATATGAAAAATGTGAATAGGAAAGTTTGATGAAGCATTGAAAACAAAACCTTTTTTTCATTAACTGTCATCTCTTTTTTTTTATTGTGACTATTCTGCCATGAAGTGCATAATTTTTTTATGTATGAATTGTATTTTTTGCGTGGAATTGAGGATGCAACCACAGGTATCAGTCTTAGTTAATGAAAACAAAATATTTATAACTTTATCATGTGTTTTTAAAGCAGATTATGATTAATGGAGTTGAAAAAGATACTATATTGCAGATGCCAATGCACATTGCTGATCAAAAACTTTTTTATAGTTTAACCAGAGTTCCAAATTTATTTTTGAATAATTGATTTTCACTTATGCATTGTTTCTCAGCATGCATTGTTGGGCAAGTGGCATTGTAGGGGTATTTTAATGGTGTTTTACTCTTCTCGTTTCCATCTAATTTTTCAGTTCTATGGACCATATTTGAACTGTTTTTTCTCCGTCTGTAGGTGGCAACATTGAATACAGCTTGTCGTAATGTTCATAAATTGACGTGGGTACCTGAAAAACCATCAGTTTGGTCTGTTACTGTGAATGGTGACGTGTTTGTACATAAAGCTAGCCCTAAAACAGAAACTGAGGCACCAGTGAACATGTAAGTCTGCTATCAGTTTTTTATAACTTGATGTGCATTGTCTGTTTAATTGTACTCTTATGTACAGGTTAAGATCGAAACTGAGAATTCAGCTTTATAATTAAAAACTTCAAAGATAAAATTTTGTTTATAGTCACATAATTTACTTCCACCCTTTTTTTTCATAGATTTTTTTAGATCAAGAATTCCACTGTCATCTTTATTAAATTCTTCTTGGAAATCTTATTTATTTGCTGCTATTAAAAATAATTTTTGCACAACCTGTAGGATTTAAAAACTTTTATTTCCAGATTTGTCTTGAAAACATACATTCCTCTCAAAATTCATGTCTAATTTCTCTGAGAAGTTAAAAATATTACTGAGATTGCTTTAAATGCTACTTTTTAACTGGATCAGTTGATACTTTTAAATTCACATTATTTTGACTTTTTTTTTGTTCTTCAGTAAGAAAATAAACTTTGATTGTATTCATTGAACAACTTTTGATTTGTAAAAAGTTATCAATACATATCTATTTCTGTAATACTAATACATCTGCATTGAATTCCAAATTCATTAGGCTTAGTGTACATGAACAAATTACTCCATTATATAGGGGAAAGTGGGATAGATACCGGGTAGCTGAGGTTCGAAGGCCTGCTGGAGTTAAAATATTTGACAGAGAGCTCGTAAAATTTTATTTAAATATTTATTGTTTATCGGAGTGCAATATCTTTCCAGAAAAGTCACAGTTTCATTACTTTTTTTCAATTCCTACTATTAGTTCACACTCTCCCTATATATATTTATTTATATATCTTGTTCAAATTTTTGAATCGTTAATAAAATGCTTTTTATTCATCCACTCAAGTTCAAATACATTTTTAAAAACTTGTAGTGGATGACACTTGATGCTAATACAGTTTTTTCAAATATTAATTCATTAATTAAATTTAGTTAATTAATTAAATTTAGTTAATTAATTTTAGTTTTATATGGGAGAAAGCATATGTCGCCTTGAGTCATTTGGTTCGAATTTTTCTCAATAGATGGAGCTAGGTTTACAAGCTTCTAAACCTAATATTCTTTGTTTTCTGGTATGTTCACGAAGGCGTCATTTTTTCTTGTATTTTTGTCAGTGACGAAGCGTGTAGATTGCTGACCTAAGTAGGAATTGACTTTAATTTTTTTTTTTATATTACTTGTTTATCAATGATTTTTATATTCAAAAAAGTCAAACTACTCTAGTGGGGTAAAACCGGGTACACATGTTAACGTCATGGAAAATTGGGAAAACTCGATTTTCAGTGGGAAAGTTGCAATCAGTTTTATTTCATATGACAATTTAAGAATATTAGTTACAAAATTCACATGTAAAGCAGTTGTCTTCTTCCTCCGCGCCACTGCAGCTTTCGTGGGCCCAGCTAAGACAGTTTTTACATTAGATTAACCCTTTTTTATTTAAATTTTAAAATATCATTAAAATATAAACATTCAACGTCTGATGTGTTTTTACCGTCTTCAGCAGAAGAAACATCAATACTGACTGTTCGGTCTTGTGTCACTCGGAGTACCCTGTTTTACCCCGAGTGCAGAGGTTATAAAAAACTCAAAATAGAACATCGCAATTATTGGAGTAAATCCTTATGTTTGATAGGGTATAAATGCTTAGTAAAGGTATAATAAGCTAGACTAAAAATGGTTTTTAGAAGTGTAATAATTTTTAAGTAAGGATAGTTTAAAATCAAATGAACATTAGAGAGTGGATGTCTTAAAACAAATAAACCTTAACAGAAGCAGCGAATTCAAAAGCTGCAACAAGCCACTATGACTGTTCCTTTCTCTTGACTAGTAGAGTGTAATTCAGTATCTGTCCGCTAGAAAGATGAATTAATATTGCCCGAATCAAGGGTACCCGGTTTTACCCCACTACCTGTTTTACCCTACTCCTTTTTTAAAACTTTTCTCTTTTAAATATAATATCCATGTTCGAATTATATATGCACTCTTAGGTGTTTTTGTGACTTTTGGTAGGAAGTGGTGTCTTCTTGGAGGTGGACACTTGAGGATGGTAGAAACATGTCCCGTTGGTGTTTCATGGGCCTTGGGATATAACTGCATAGCATGGGCATACAGCAAAGGTTATGGTGGCGGTCCTTACCATGGTATGTTTCTCGTACTGAATGCCTCGGAGAAATGTTTCTTCATAGATCTTTATTTTTGAAGAATTATAAGAAAACATATTTTTTTTAAATGTATGAAACATAGTTTTTTTAAAATCGATATCTAATTCATTACACTTTCATACTGCAAGAAATTTTTATGTTTTATATTGAAAAGATGTGAATTGTTTTAATAAAGTTTTTTCGCTTAAATGGTGCAGGGTGAACTTTTTTTTGGACTATAATTTTTTTCTTAATGTTTTTATAATCTTCTGTTCTTCCAATTTATATATATATGCTTTTCCTGAAACAAAACATTAAAAAAATAAGCTATAAAATTTATGTGTGCTGTTAAAAGTCTAGCTTGTTTTTCTCAAAATTCATTTTTATGTTGTATTTAATTCCAATCAATTTTAGCATTCAGATACGCCATCTACTTCCAGAGGCTCCACCATCATATAGAAATAGTCATACACATTAATAATAAAGCAAGGAAATTTCTGTAACAGAATGGTTAACCTGAACTTTCTTTCATATAAAAAATTGTGTTTTAAATACACAATAATTTTTACTACCTGCTCCAGATATTAAAAATATACATTGGATCCTACCAGCTTTGGATGGTGATTATATATCTTCGGTATATTTCTAAAAGTGTCCTAAAATATATATTATATGCTGACTATATATTGATTTGCATTATTTTTCCTGTTACAGAGATAATCTAGGTTATAGGTATCGGGGGTGCAGGCGGCGTTATGTTACAGAGATGACATTTTAAAACAACAAGAACTCATTAACTCGTTTATCTTTTGACTTGTTCACGTTTAGTAGTAGATTTACAATATGTTTAATTTGTCAGTATTATGTTGTTTTTTTATTTGTATGTCTGATATTATTTTTCCTTTTATAAAATTACAATTGATCTTTTGGGATTCAGATATCTTATGGAGTATAATCTAATAGGCTATAAAATGTCCTGTGTCTACAAAGTGATTAGATTTTTTTTTTTTTTTTTTTTTTTAAAATTTTCTGGTTTAAAATTTGATTGGTTTAAAAATTTATTTTTTTTTTTTTTTTTTTTTTTTTTTTAAGAATTTCACGTATGAGCATTGCCTTCTTTGAAACTTTCATTTTTTTTCTTCAATCAGCATAACAAACCTTTCTTTAATGAAAGATATCTTAAATTTGCCCTGATATATTTGAAACTGCTCTTTTAAGAAGAAAGTTAAGGAAGTAACATTAAAATCCAGGATATTTATAACTGATGAAAATTTTATTAAAAATGGACGAAATTAAATATGAAAACTAAATTACCATCAACAAAATGTTTTTTAATAATTTAATTTTATTTCTAGACAAAATATTTATCTACCGAACTTTTTTGCAATTATTTATTTAGATAATGAAATTTCTTGTAAGCACTAAATAAATCACCTATTAAAATCTTAGAACATTTTATTTTGTTGTTGCTGTTGTTATATCACATTTGAAATCCATTCTTTATGGGTGTAACAATTGATAGTCTTAAGTGGTAACCAGCAATAAAACACATATAGATATTCCCGTTTTTCTTCCATTTTTCATGCTTATGAGCATTTCCCACTTTTAAATTATAGTTGTAGCTTTCTCTAAATTGGCTGTCAGTATACTACCTTCAACTTAATTTTGATAAGCCATTTTGAAAGGCAAGGTTTGTTAAATGGTAGCTGCATTGAATGTAAATCTATAAATCAAACTAAAAACATTTTATATGGCCAGCTAATAAAAGAATTAAAGATGCAATTTATATTCTGAACACTATTTTGTCAAATACTTTGTCATTATTATTAATTTATTTTGCAAAAGAGAGAGTAAAAATAACTAAACTTAATGAAAATTTTCTATCTTTTTCTAAATAATCGCTAACCTTCTTTAATTAAGGCACCTGAAATAATAAACGAAATCTGCATTTTTATACATAGAGTTAAGTTATTTTAGTTAGATTAATATCGTGTGTTTTGAAGCTGCATGAGGGCTGTAGTGAGAGGGACTTTGTGATTTTAAACTGTGGGCTGATGACGAGGTTAGCATTTGAGCTGGCAGATTTAACCTACACCAGGTCCACTCTATACAGTAATTACTAATATAATAGCCCAGATATATCTCTCGGTAACGCTCTGACGTCACCAACAATAAAACTCGCGCCATAGCACTGCGAGATGTTAAACAGCATTATTTAACTGTTAGAGAGCCTAAATTTCAGTAATTTTAAATATAAAAGAGTAATTGTCATTCTAATTTCAAATTTAATAGCTCTAAAACAGTGAAATAAAATTTTCTATTGATTTATATAAAATTTACCTTGCTATTAATTTTACCTAATTTACCATTTAATTTTAAATTATATTAATCATATATTTCAAATTAATTTCCGTTTTTTAATAGAAAGTGGTAAATCCCGTCAGTGGTATATCATGCTCATGATATAGTTTTGACGCCATGATGCATCTGATTGTTTATTGCAATCGTGATGATATAATTTGATAACTTTTTTTGGCAACACTTGACAAGCAGAGAAGTGCTTTGTTTTGATTAGAATTTCGAAAAAGAATTCATTTGAAATATTAACTTTTGACCTACGTTTGACAAGCTGAGAATTTCATGGTTATTGAATTATAATAAAATTGTTAAACAACGAAAAATACTTCACACGGAATGTTGTTTACCACGAGGTTTTTTTGAATAAAGAAATATGTAAATAAAAAAAATATTTCCTGTCATAAAACATATGTTTATTTTATTTGTTTTCAATCAATGTTAAACATTTATCTCGCATATATATCTATATAAACACGTCAAATGTGACGGGAGATCTCTTGAATGAAGAGGCAATTTGCATGATGGGTTATTTTTTAGTCTTTAGTATAGTCAGGTGTTAAACCCTCAGTCTTCTAAGTCTTATCCATCAAGGCCTCTTTATTTTTAGAGAGTTAACAATATGGTTTTCAGCATATAACTTAACATTTTTATATATGTCTGATATATTATTTTTGACTCAATAATTTGGTATTTTCAGGTGTTCCCGGCAGCAATGCTCTAATTGGCCCAATGTCAGATATGAGATGTCTATATATATATGAGAACCAAAGATGGAATCCCTTGTCAGGTTTCACATGTAAAGGCTTACCTACCGATCGCTACATGTGGAGTGATAAAACAGGAAGAATAGAATGCACCAAAGATAATACACACTTACCTTCTGCACACTGGCAATGGGTTGGTAGTTAATTGTTTAAAGCATAGGATTTCTTTATCCATTATAAAAATAATCATTCACAAAAACTTTTTGTGGAACTTAATCTGCACCTGAGTAGGGAAGAGAAACTGCCCATTTGGTCTATTTCGGTTAAAGTTGGTTTTAATTTTATGAAATAATTATAATGAGCTATGTAAATAAATTTCAGATAAAGTATCATTCTGCTGAAATGAAGAATTTTCAGTTTTATCTTTTATTGCTCTAACTTGGTGGTTCCCAACTTATGCGTCACGGCCCACCTATAGGCCGTGAATAGTGTATTAGTGGGCCACAGAGCGCTAGTCAAGTGTCGAAGTCGGGGGAGCTTCAAGAGTTGTCACTTGTTTTTTGCTTTATAAACAATATATTTGTAATCCTTTTACAGTAAGCTTCACTAATTCCTGACTATACATAATACATTTAATCATATACATTTACTTTTACATTTAGTTAGTAGACCTTAAAATATTTTTTACACAACAAAAAAGGTTGGGAACCACTGCTCCAACTGTTTCGAAGTAACAAATAGTGAGAGTTCAAAATGGTGTGACCAGTAATTAACGCATTGAAAAGAAATGTCAATTTCTCGAAAACGGTTTGGCGTATCAAGTTCAAACTTGGCGGTTAGATTCAGTGCGTTGGCGGATTTTTTTTGCGCAGTCTCATTGAGTTGGCTTTTATTGTTTATTTTTCAGTAAAAATGTCGAGATATAGCGTTTCTGAGCTCATTTTCATTGTTCGAACGTATTATTCGAACAACAACAGCCCAATTGTGACTCAAAGAAAGTTTGCGACAGAGTTTAAGCTTAAGACAACAGGTCCGAGTGTGTCGACAATCAATCGTTTGATTCAAAAGTTAGAGAGAACAGGTAGTGTTTGCAACGACATGTTTGGCAATGTGGGACGACCGTTGAGCGCCAAAACGCCTGAAAAGATTGAGAGAACACGTCTCATCGTACCAATGAAGTGTTTGATCTGCTTGAAGAGCACTTTAATGAGCGGATTTTAGCTTTAGGGTACCCAAAATCGAAAAATATTTGCATTGATTGGCCACCCTATTCTCCTGACCTGAACCCCTGCGATTCATTTTTGTGGGGTTATATCAAAGACAAAGTTTACGCTGGAAACCCCCAGAGCATCGAAGACCTAAAAACTGCAATATTCAGACAGTTATTGAAAGCATTGAAACTTCGGCTCTTCAGCGAGTGATGCAGAATTTCGCTCTTCGTTTGCGCCATATTATAGCTACAGATGGAAGACACATCGAACATGTAAGCAACTAATTCCCATGTATTGTACTTTGTTTTAGAATTTAAATAAAATTTTTTGAATCGGTAGTTTTCGAGAAATTAATTTTTAACATCAGCGCGTTAATTACTGGTCACACTGTACTTTTACATTTAGTTAGTAGACCTTAAAATATTTTTTACACAACAAAAAAGGTTGGGAACCACTGCTCCAACTGTTTCGAAGTAACAAATAGTGAGAGTTCAAAATGATAGTTTTAGGCTGTAGCCATTTTTCTACCAAGGTGCAGAAATGTAGTTTCCACTTAATTAAAGAAACAGTAATGGCTTGAAACTGAAATGCCAATTGATTATTTTAGTGTGATAATTTTATTGTTATAACAACTTTAAAAATCTGAAATATCTTTGTTAAAATCTGTTGTTTCTTTTTTTTATATCATTTAACATATCTCCATGAATTAAGAGGAAAATAAGCTGAAAACATTTAATTTGTAAGTCAGATGTAAATATTGTAGAAACGTACTAGGCGAGGGAACCAAAATTTATTAAAATTATTTCTTTTAAATCTCTATAATAGATTTCTGACTGGTGTGTTGATTACAAAACACCAGGGGGTGTTGACAGTGAAGGTTGGCAGTATGCTACCGATTTCCCCAGGTCCTATCACGGTTATAAACGTTTCACAGATTATGTGAGGCGAAGAAGATGGTATCGGTAAGTTTTTTTCAGATTTGTCTTCTAAATGAATTCATTTGATTGCATGCAAAGAAAACCCTCTTTCAAAATTTTTAATGATTGATTGAATGTAATATTTGTGATAATTTATAGAAAGTGCAAGCTGACCACTACTGGCCCATGGCAAAAGTTAGGTAATACTCCACTGCTAGATATTTCATTTCAAGTAGATCCAAGTTCTGATAATGAGCCAATATCAGTGTGGGCTGTTGCTATCAATGGAGATGTTTTATCCAGAGTTGGAGTAACAGAAAATTCTCCCAGGGTAATGTTAATAGCTTTTAATAATTCATATGATTATTGCTTCTATGAAATCGTTTATTATTGTACAAATGTTTGTGTAGATATTTCTTAATGTCTGATTAGCATATTTCTGTCTTAAATTGATAATTTGCTTTTGATTATGTATTTAATTTTTTTCTTTATGTTGTAAAATGGGTTTTAAGGCTGTAATGTTTTCAAAATTATTTATTAAAAAGATTGTGTATCATATCTTGATGGATGCAAGTTTACTTTACATAAATGCTTTTTGCTTAGGTACTTTAAACTTTATTTAATAAGGCCCCACTTTCAAATGGTATTTGTTTAACCCTTTAAGACCGAACCCGTACGATCGTGCGGGTTAGGCTTTAGCTTATATTTCTGTTCCTGGTCAGTTATATGCAATAAATTCCGGAAGAAATGATTTTTCTTGCTTCTAGAATTTCTATAGATCTATTTTTCTCATTGGATGGCAGATATCGTCCATTTTTGAGTTGTAGTCGACATTTCAACAATTCGTTAAAAAATATATCCGGTCTTAAAGGGTTAATGTTTTGTTTTTCTATCTATAATCTTTTAACATCTGAAAAATAATCTAAATTTTTTTGCTGTTTTTATTTCATAAACAATCAGGTTTAATTTAGAATTTTGAACTACAAAGCTTGGTAACCTGTAACACTTCCTGGGATGCATCAGCTGTACTTTGTTTTTATGATTGCATTTATTGTGTAACAATGGAGTTTGCTTTTTAAATGAAGAGCATTTAAGCATTTATTACAATGGGTTTTTTTTATCAGCTTTTATATTGAGAGTGCACTATATCCTCTTGCTTAATGAATTACTCCAAAATCACCAATCAAATCTTCTTAAAATAATAGCAATTTGCATCACCATCCAGAAATAAAAGCAAATTTGATATGAACAAGCCAGCACCTTCCACCTGGGAAAATATCAGACAAGCTGTCATTCAGGAAATCCCCTGTTCAGAAAATATTAGTAATACCATAACATTTATAATGTATATTCAACTAATAATAAATTTTATTAAAAATTTCAAGAAGCAGTTGAGCAGATGATGAGCAGTACAGAAAACACTCTGTAAATATTTCCTAGCAATGCAAGCCCAAATGGAAAATTAACCATTATGTAAAGAATAATCCTTTTCTATGAACCCTGACGTCTACTGCTATACTAGACATGTGTTTGAAATGTACTATCGTCTAATCTAATCTGATGAAATCTGGAATAATGGCAGTTAACTTAATTATTTTTCTTTTTCAAAAATATATTAAATAAATTTAAAAGTTGTCCTTTTGTCTTCTCCTTTATATTCAAACGAGCACTCGCATTAAGGTTGAAGTCACTATGTCCCCCCACTTATTGAAGCACCTCGGTTGTATAAGAGATTGTTTTCCATGCGTCAGGATCACTTTAAACAAATCACTGTTGTTTTGTCTCTCTTTGGAAATTGAAAGACACCACTGTAAGAAAATAAACAAACCTTATGAAATCTATACTTATAAAAGGCAAAGTTTGTGTGTTTGTCCAGACGTATCTACCGCACTTATAACCATGAAATTGAGGCACAGGTAGTCGTAATGGTGACTCAATGAGCCTCGAACAACAAATTTTAAAATTTAATCTAGAAAATTTTTTATATAATTTTTTTGTGTCATTTTCGAGACGTTTATGTCTGTAGTATCTTTTCTAATGATAGTTGAAAAACAATCAATGCACTATCGGGTAGAACAAACAATTTTAGTCCTAATGAAGTTTGTTTTGAATTTCTAATGTAATTTACTGAATTTTGAAAAAAATTTTAATAATAGTCACTTTTATGGTAATTTTTTGATAAGGATTTCTTCAAATTCTCGTATTTGACATTCTAACAACTCTATAATTTTCATTTTTTTTCAGCTTATAACTGGAATGTTTCTGTCGGATTTAAAATGAGAACGCTTAAAATATCTTATTCCGTTTTTTTTTTTTTTTTTTTAATTAATTTTTTTCTGATCAGTTAAAACATTTTTTTTGCTAGCAAGATTTGACAGCGATAGTTTCTCCGGACAATCCCAGAATGCATTGTTGCAATTTCATTGGCTGGTGCATGACCTTCCTTGCAGGAGGTGACATAATATGCTTTCATTTCCAGCATGCATTTCTACAATCCTATTCCTTTCGGTGACGTCATTACATTTGAGTCATTGTTGAGAGGGAAAAGAAGTAGGCAAACTCAATAATATATACAATTTCTGTTTTGATTTCGTTTTCATAACTTTCATTTATGTAATTGTATGTGAGCTTTTTTTTTTCTCATTTTGTTGAAGTCCTGATTACACTGACAACGCCGTGCACATACTGCTAGTAGATAGAATATGGTCACCTTAGTCAATTATAAGATATAATAATATGAATTGATTGATGGACTTTTGTTCTTTTATAGCTACTCTGTGCATGCTTTTTAATAATATTGACGAAAGTTTTGCTGTTATGAAGTATCGAATCTTTTAATTTCTAGGGCTTAAATTGGATTCATATCTCTTCAGAAAAGTCATTCCGTTCCATATCTGTTGGAGGTGGAATTACTGTTTGGGGCATTGCTGAAGATGGTTCTGCACAGCTAAGACATGGAATCAGTTCTACTGTTCCAACTGGTATTTTTCATATTTCAGTTTTTTATCTCTCAAAAGTATTTGGACATAGTGTAGAACCCCATATATCATAAATCTCTACATATTAAACTTTTCCTAGAAACTTTGAATTTTCATTAGAAAAACTGTTTCTATCTTTCGAATAAAATTTCTATGTATTGAACAAAAACTTGATGCATAAAAAAATTATGTGTAGTTATTGCAATCAAAATGCACCCATGGATTTTGTTTATAAGAAGGAATGTAAATTAAATAAAAAAAAATGTTTCACTGATTCTTACTACAATAGAGATTCGCAGAAGACTGGGAGGTTTTTACAAAAAAAGCAGTAAACACTTGCCGATGAGTTACGAGATTTTTATTTTAAATTCCATTTGGTTGTAGATTCCTTATAGTGAATATGACCCCTTAAAGGAAATCTCTAAGTATGAAAGAGAAGTTCAGCTTAATAAAAGATATAGAAAGTGGCAAGGAAATTAAAAATGGGTTAAAAAAAATTTGAAATTTCAAAAAGCTCAGTAGAAACAATTTTGAAAAATCATGATTCAGCTGTGTTAATATATTTGAAAGTGTCGAAGGAAGCTGGAAATGATTGTTAGTAAATTTGTAAGAATGATACATATTTGTACATTTTTAAAAATAAATTTCTTGGATAATTCAATTTTTTAAGTTTTTAACCCTGAAAGAATTAACTATGCATGATTGTATTTAGCAAGAAAATGATGAAAAATTTGCCATATGTACTTCTGTATATCGATATTTCTATATATCACATTTTTTTCCAGGAACCTTCAAGTTCCATATATATAGGTTCGACTGAATTTCAGAGTATATGTTAATTGTAGTATTAATATTCAGAACAAATGCTCGAACAGGTTTGTTTTTTTTTACATGATAATGTTTTACTGATAGTTATAAGGAACATCAGCACAAAAATTGCATTTCATTGAACAGTAAATAGTGGCAAGAAAGTTAAGTCTATTGCTTTTTTTTTTTTTTTTGGACATGGAGATGAGTGGGTTTGTTAATTATACCATTAAATTTGAGGTCAAATTATGTGTTTAAAAAACATTATCTCAGTGATGAAGCATCCTGTTTTTGTCATTCTTGTTCAGAATTGATTTAAATTTATTAAACAATAAAAACCAAGTTGCTGTGCATACTTTTTAACTTTTCATATCATGTAAACTTGTGTTAGGCATTTTTCAAAGTCAGTTGCATTGTGTTGAAATGTACATTGAGTGATTGGATAACAAACAGATTGGATTACAAACAAATCAGACAATATGCACATCTGCAAAAGATTTTTACATTTGGGCAACAAATACTTTCTCAAGTAACAAATATTTTAAGTAGCGACTTAGTATGATTTGTAAAAATACATCACAGGAGAGATGCAGAAGGGGGAAGTGGGATACTTAAGGGTTGCCAGGATCAACAGCAAACTCATCAGGCGAACAAATGAGAACAGAAAATGAAAATGAGAAGTATAAATCTATCTACATTGATGAACTGGTATGGATGCAAAATTCTGAAAATTGTGTATATAAGCTTTTTGTGCAGTACATAGTTGATTTCTCTTCTCTGTATTTTTGTAAGTGCTTTTACGGACTTTAATCAAAAGAAAAAAATTATAATACAGTCCGACCTCGAAAATCCAGACTTCTAAAATCAGGAAACCTCCGAACACCGGATGATTTTTTTTAACTCGTGATAAGAAAAAAAGTAGCTAAATAAATTTTAAACTAGAACGCTTGAGGCAAGATGCGGAAATTCCAGTCATTCGATTCATTTTAAACTACTATTTTTTTGTCCTTGTATCATTTTTTAATGCCTCGTTATGTTTTTATCGTTTAAAATGTGTTTTTATATGGAGATGTTGGAATTGACGTCAATGTGTAGATCAGCATACGCCTCGATTGGGTAAGCATGCACAAACGTCAGAGGCGTTTCCAAGGCAACCATTTGCCGTTGCCTTGCGACTCCAGGTGTGTTCTGAAGACATCCGCACATGCGCGCTTAATTGTGACGTAACTTACCTACATGGTGACATCAGAACTTTGACATTTCTATTGGTTTAAGTAAGATATCTAAAATCTGGAAATTTCCGAAATCTGGACCTTCCAACCTCCCGAACAGTTCCGATTTTCGAGGTTGTACTGTATAGATAATATTATAGACCTTAAAGGAGTAGTGTGTCAATAACTGTATAGACATTAGAAATCAAGAAAGAGAATGTATGTAATATGCAATTAACATAATTTATTTATTTTTTGGCTCTTCTGAATGAACACTTCAAATTCCAATAAGTTTAATGCCAAATCTATAACCAGTTAAACACCAGTTTGAGTTACGAACATTGTCTTTGAATGGATGCCCACCAATTACCCACTATATAACAATTTTTTTAAAAAAGTGATGCTGTTCATTGTTTCTTTTTATTCCAAGTTTCAATGGCTCAGAATAAGTTAAAACATATTCATTTTGTGACTTAGTTTCAATGGGTTCAAAAGGATAATATCTGGGAAGTACAAAGGGATAAATGCTTGCTTTTCTGGTTTTGTTTTTACAGGATATTTTATTCATTTCTTTTTAAATCTATGTAGACATTAAAATGAAATTATAATAAATTTAAGGGATAAAAATTCAATTTACTGGTAATTTATCAAAACAACTTGCAAAGAAAAATAATTGGACATTTAAGGAAATTTGTAAAAAAATTATATTTACTCAAAATAATCTTTACTTTTTTAATTAAATTTATAGAATTTCTTAATAATTATGGTCAAGATATTTTACATTGAGTTGGAACATTAAAAAAAATTATTTCCAATGTAGTTTTTGAAATTTTTAAAATAGTTTCTGACTTTAAATAAAATAATTAAATGCTAGCTGCTTCCCGCAAAACTTATTCATTAGAGACAAATTAGTGGCACAGATTGCAAAGAAATCAGTTACAAAATTGGTATTATTTTGAGTGCATTTATGAAAAATTCAGCAACATGCATCATTTTTTTATAAAACTAAGCCATTTATGTAATCTTTCTTCATTGAAGTTGTTGACAAATTTAATGACTTAAGTAATATTTATTTGAAAAAGAATTATTTAAAATATGCTATATTTTCATACATTTTCTATAATTATTCAAATGGATTTACGAGTTGTTTTCACTCACTATGTATCAAAATTGGTTTTTGAAAATAAATTTGCCAAATTCCATCCAAAGTGTGCATATTATTTAAATTTGAATAAATGTGATATTTTTGCTGAGAAATTCATATTGACATATTTGTTCTGTGGGAAAATACTAAAAAATTACAAAACTTTTGAGGGTTTCAAAATAATTTTAAATTAGTTGAGCTGTTTTTAATTTGCCTTAAATATATATTATTTGTAGGTTGTAATGATTTTTTTTTAATTTATAGGTCAGTATTGGTGCCATATTGAACCCCCACAAGTAGGTTGCCCATTGCGACAGATATCTGCTGGGAAAACAAGAGTGTTTGCTGTAGATGAAAACAACAGGTTGTGGTCAAGACAAGAAATTGTTCCTATTTTTAAAGAAGGTACTCACTGGAAATGGGTATCAGATGATGTGCAACAAGTTTCGGTGGGTCCAAACGATCAGGTTTGTTTCTTCTTGTTGTAGTCTAGCACAGCGGTTCCCAACCCATGGGCCACGACCCGCTTGTGGGCCGTGGATAGCTTATTGGTGGGCCACGGAACACTAGTCACAAATCAAAGTCGGGGGTAAAGAAGGTGAAAGTACCATCAAATGAAGAATACTCGTTAATTGAACTATCCTGCAACCAGACTCTAAAATCGTTTTTAGAACAATATCATTGGTCTGGTTCTGGATAAATGTTCGGCAACAGAATCCAGCAATTGCCAAATTTGCACCGAGACATTTCATTTGGTTCTCGACCATATATGCGTGAACATGCTTTCACAAGTGTTTAAAGTGAGTTGATGCTGAAACTCAAGTTTTAATCCAGATATTGAATCTCTCGTGGACGACAAAAAATTCCAAAAACCCATTGAGTTTTTTTTTTTTATTATTTTGAATCTTGTCCGCTTATTTTTTAGTTTAATTGCATTGCGACAGCTAAGTAACAACAATATATTTATTTCATTTATAAACATTACATTTTTAACAATTTTACAGTAAACTCGACTAATTACAGACATATGCGTGCATAATATATTTGTTTGTATTTTTTATTTCCCTATTTAGTTAGTGGGCCATAAAATAATTTTTTACACAACAGGTGGGCCGCAGAACCGAAAAGGTTGGGAACCGCTGGTCTAGCAGTTATTACCAAAATAAACCTGTTTATGACCAGTAAACTCAGAAATGCCAGAAAAAAAATTCTGCTTAAAACATTTAAATTTAAAAGTAAGTTGTTTTCAAGAGTTATTTCAGAATTTTAATTAAATTCAATAAATCTGCACAAAATTAACTTAAACAAAGCTGGCTTGTCAGAAAATGATGTAAACTAATTTATTTATGAATTGATAAAAGCATAACAAGTGGCAACAAAGACCTCACAAACATGGTATATGTCAACAAATGCTTTTTCCATAAAGACGCATTACAACATTCAGAATGTTATTGAAACCATGCACTGTTACTTTTTAACATATAGTTGATATTGACCACTTAAGCACTCGAAATTAAAACTGAGCCAAGACTTTCTATCAGTAGCCGTATAACATCAATATTGCTCCTGATCAAGGCATAGCATTAACTAGTGTCTTGTGGCATTTTCATGAAAAGAAGAAACATTTTCTTATGTTTCAAGAAAATGCTATGGTACTGAAAATTTAAGACCTTCCTTTTTTTCATTTGATTTGGGAAATTTTTTTGCAGTAAGTCATTAAATACAGCCTTACAATTTAGTTTCTGCTTAAGTCTTGGTTAAAAAGTATTTTTGTTTAGACCATTTAGATGCCCATATGAGCAGTTCACAATGAAAGTAACATAATTTACCACGAATTAAAAGCAGCTGTCGGAAGGAAAGAAATTAACCAAACCAAATAGATGTGATCATCTAATTGCAAAATTGTAGTTATAATATTTTTTCTGAAAAAGTTAATTAGTATAAAAAATACACCAATTATAAGCATCGTATTTAGATGCTCATGCAAGATTTCATGACTATTTGTCAGTGAAATAATTTCAAAAACATTTCTTAAATTTAACAAAAATGAGAAGACAGCATGCTTTACCACAAGATCAATTCCATTTTTAGACCACACAAGAGCTTAAATGTTGCACTCATGCTTCTGCTTTTGGTTCAAGAATATGTACTCGAAAGGAGTGATTTGAGGATCCTGGGTTGAAAGTAATCTTTAAAAAAATAAAGAGATCTTGGATTATTGAATTTACAAAGCCAATAAATAATTCAGAGAAGCTGAAGAAACCTGAGATCAACAAGAAGTTAAATTTTATTGAAAATTTTAAATGATGCACAGATTTTATTTTCAAATGCCAAGTCCAGGAGAAATTTAAATCATTGAAGTTAGTAGTGCAGTTACTTTGTTAACTGAACAATTTCTAACATCTAGCACATCACGGAAGTGAGTGTGAAATTGAGCACAAACTTCCCTCTTTACAAACGTGAAATGGGTCAAGCTAATTAAAAGTATTTAAAAGTGCATTCAACATACATGAAAGTATATTTCAGTAAATATTCTTTTATTAAATTATTTAAATACTTTTAAGGCTATTTCGAGTTAGGATTTGTATTTTGCAAAGATTCTTGATGGTCTTTTAACCATTTGCCACTGATTTCGCCACTGTGGGAGCATCAATCGCAAAGGGTTAAAGTTCAAAGAAACCTGAGTTTGCTGTGTTTAGTTTTATCGGTTTCATTCTTTTATGGTAATTCAATAAAAATACTTATTTCCCTACATTAGGTTTGGTGTATAAAGAATAATTTTGTAACTCCATCTGGAGTTATTTCTGGTGTTGTTTGCCGTCGTACAGGAATCACGGAAGAGGATGACTGTGGAACAGGTTGGGAACAAGGCATTGGTGTGAGTAACTAAGTGTAGTGTTTTATTTTACTTGTCGAAACTGTATAAAATTATTTATTTATTTCTAAATGTAGGAATAATTATCCAAACATCTGTAGTGGGACATTTTAAATGTTTATTTTTTTTAAAAAATCAGGGCTTGTGAAATGCTTAAAGTAAAATTACCACACAATTCATATGAATTTATCACCCATCCAAAGCATATAAGGCTTACTGTGTAAGTGTAGTCTAAGAGAAATTTTCAGTTATCTCTTTGAAGATATTAACAAGCATAGGAACTGTGCTTTTTTATTTGTTATAAATTGGAGATATTTTAAAATATATCGTTATGCAAATCCTCCAGTAGGTGTATGGGGAAAGCAGGATAATGGAGAACAACGCTTTATTTAATGAATATTCCAGAAATTCGAAGCACAGGCATCACGAAAAGAACAGCACTTGCACAAATTAGCAACACAAGCACACAGAAAATCACTAATAATAACAGCAATAGCACTCAGCATCTAATAGCTGACCAACTCGCAATACGAACAAGACTCATAAGAGGTTATTGATCCCTCGTTATTTATACCTTTTCTGACAGGATGTTTTGTCATATAGAAATCTCTCAAAGATTCCCCATTACTCCTTTCCTAGTACAGATAGGGCGATGATTCTAGTATATTTGAGGACCTTCATTTTGTCTCTAAGTTGTCTAGTCAGTCAGTTAAGAGTATTAACTAACTGGCCACACTAGGGAAATCACAATTTCCAATACAATGTCAAAATTTTATTTTGACATTGTTGACTCATGTGGTTCAATGAGTTTACAGTTCTTAAACTCAGAATAGTGAAATTTGCATGGGTAATTGCAGTTGGAACTGTGATTATGCAAAATGCACAAATTGATGATTGTATAGGTGATTTTTGGCTGTGAGGCCATCTGAAAAGTATGATTAACAAAGGGAACACTAATAATCTAGCCATCAAAAAGGATCACAGTATGCTTAAGTCTGACATATCAGTATTGAACTGCTGTCCAAAGAATGCATTTTTGGAACACTTCAGAGATCAACTCGTTGAACCGCAAGCGCCAACGATGTGAAAATGAAATTTGTGGAAATTGTGATTTCTGTTATTCTTCTGAATGAATTGACTAGGCCATCTGTATGCACAGTGCCATATAGCAATTGGTGGCGAAATTTGGGACTAACTTTTTTGTTTTTGGATTAATCAAAATTCCATGGTCAGAATAGTATGTAGACCAAATTTGGTTGCTTTTGGCTTAACAGATTTTTTATGATCCAGCTCCAAACACCTCAAGATTTTTTATAATGACCCTGTGTTACATTTCTCTTTTTACTTTGCCATTACATTGCGAAGAATATTTTTTTAATTTGCCATTGATTTCAGTTTAAAAAATATTTTGTGTGTGTTTCACATTTATAGCTAAAACAGTCACTGTATTCATGAAATCTTTATTAATAGCATTTTCATTCAAATAGGGTTGCTGGACTCATATTACTGTCAGAGGATGCCTATTTCCTGAAAAAGAGTAGAAGAATCAACAATTTGCCATCGTCTTTAAAAATACTATTTTGATACGTCTAAAAATGTACACTTTAAAAAATTTTTGAGTGCAAATATTTGTGTCAATTATATTAATTATTCAGTTAATGGATATTTGAAAATATATGTTACAATTCTTGATCTATGGTAATGTATTTTATAATCATTTAATCTTCCAATAGCCGTGCATATATAGATGTATTGTGCATCATATTACATACTTATATTGTTCTTTCATAAATATAAGTGCAATTTTTATTTATATAATCCTTATTAAATATGGAGGTAATAAATACAAATTACATAAATAAAAGTTGCATTTATTTTTGTAAAACTACACAATATAGAAATGTAATACAATGCAAAATAAAAGTAACTTGTATACATATGCGGGACTGCTGGACGGTTAAAAAATCGTCTATTTTATTGCATTAAGGATGTGCTTAAAACTGTCAATCTACAAATTTTATAATCATAATTAATAATCATTTTTATAGTTTAATTATGATATTCATTTTTAATCGATATTAAGCAAGCTATTTTCGAAAGGCACTTGTCAGTTTGTGAGTTGTCAGAAATGTATTTGATTTCAACGAACTTATTGATTAAGGGATATGATTTGTTGATCAGATCATTGTGATATTTTTAGTTTTTTTTTAAAAAATGTTTTTAAATACTTTATTATAATCTGTGATGTTCTGTAGATATGTATATTAATTTAGATTCTGTAAATCAGTATTTATAAATGCTTCATATAAAACTGTTGATTGTTAAATCGATTTCATGTTATCAATAAAAATAATTTATAAGATAATTGATTTAATGATTTTTTGAGTTCGTTCTAATGTATTTCTATATTTATGGTATCATTAAAATAATATAGGAATTGTATAACAAATCCTATTAGATCAAGCTTATTGAACTTTTCAGTCTCTGAAAGTTCAATAAGCTTGATTAGTTCCAATCAAAATTAGTTCAATTAGTTCCAATCAAAATCTTGCATCTGGTGTACCATCAGAGACCAGATAATTTCTAAGAATTAAATCTGAATTGCAAATTTGCCAAGTGAGAGGAAAACTCTTTTCTTCAGTTTTCTTTTCTTTCAATTTTCTCATTATATAATTGTATCAAAAATCAGTCAAAATGAAGTGCAAGAGTGCTAATTCATTACTATAATGAATGATATTTTAGCAAAATAAAACAGAAAAGAGATTTTGCATAATATATTTGGGGATTTTTTTTTGAAAGAGCCATTATCTTTCTTGGTTATTCTATAGTTTTTATACTTTTCAAAAGTCAGGCATGAAAGTGCAAGCTGTTCAAAAAAGCTGAACTCTACGCGAATACAAAATTCACCACAAAATCGATATTTATACAGACACAAAGGCACAAGATGTTACTACTTAAAATACATATAGAAAAAGCAATTAAAAGTAGTATACATAAAATTTTACTCACTATTTTTTCTCTATTTGAACAGAATTTTGATTTTTAAATTCCATACAAGAGGTTAAGAGTTCCTTCTATTTTCTCAAAGTTGAACAACAGATAGTATCATAACAAAATTGCATACTTTTTAAAAATGAAGCAGTTTATTTAAGGGAGGAAAAAAAATGACAAAAGTGCCTAAGAACATATATTATCATATGCAGTAGAAGATCTTTGTAACGCATAACTTGGAACCAGAGGTTGTGTGGTTTATAGATTTTTGTATAATACAGATCATTTTGCGTATCTCTAAAATTACCTTAGTAAACATGGCCTATTATGCTTGTAACAAGTCATTAGATTACAATTTAAAATACAAATGATTTTGCCTCACAAAGATATACAATTTAATTATATTTAATTTTCACAGAAATTAATATTTCAATAAATTAGCAACAAGTACATTAACACTACAGTTAAAATTGTTCTCTATTTGTTGAACTCTGAAAATAATCAAAAGAACTTGACGAATTATACAATTTTATGTTCTGAGAATTTTGAAATATTGTGCATTTAATAAATTCCTTTAGATACTGAAATTTTTTTGGTGCTGCTTCAACATCTGAATCTATTCTAGAACAGCTGTTGTATTCTGTATTTAAAATATAGGAAATCATTTCTTCATTTCACGTATGTTAATAATTTTAGGTTAATGATCTGTTGTTAAAAATTCCAACATACAATCTTCATGCATGTATACTAACTTATTTTGAATAATATTTGATTTCAGCAACTTAAAGATTGTTTAATAATTGCAATACTTTCTTTAAAAAGCATTAAATTAAGGATATAAATATGAAATAATCTCTGAAGCTTAGAATGCTTGGTAATAAATGGTATCGGAGCAAAGCTGGCAATTTACAGTTCCACTTATATCGATCTTCTTGATCGAATGTCCTACTTTTACTGCCATCTCTTTCACGTTCGTATCGTTACCTTTCGCCGGCAGTTTAATTTTTATAGATTTATTCAACCGCTCGAATTTAAATTTATTTTTTTCCTTCGCATCTAGGGAACGAACTTTATGTTCATCGTTTAAGTGAATCTCCATTTTGGTTCTCGGTCACACTCACAAACACTGATCTTTACAATTGATGAACATAACATCAAACATACAGCATCACATGTGCGATCCGCCAAACACAAGACAAATGATAGTAGTAGTAGAAGTTCTTTGCATAACAAGCATTAGCATTCAATAACGGCGATAGCAGCTCACTGACGTGCGATTTCAACAGCAAGGCGTGACCTACTCGTAGAGCTGTTGTCATTCAGCTATACGGGAGAAGCTTCGCCTTCCTCCATTACGCTGTTTGCCAATCACTTAAGGTGATAGATACGGCCCATAAACCCGAGAGAATGCATCTCTGTTTACTTTGTGACGGAGAAAAAATGGCGTTCGTTTCGGATTCAGACATTGCTTCCACCCCCCACCCCCACGTTTTTCGGTCACGATTTCTCGACGGTTTTGCATCGATCTCAGAAACGGCCTGAAAGACATTCAAAAAAGCAGATTTCCGCTTAAAAGCGGAAGTCTTTCATGCCTGAAAAGTGTATTGGTCATTTGTGGCATTCTAATTCATTCAATTCCTTTAGGATAATCAAACCTCATATCATAAAGCAAGGAAATATAATGCATTTTTTAAACATGGATTTTAGATTTGTTAAAAAAAGGGGGGGGGCTAATTATTCCGATCACAATTTTAAGAATGTTATATCATTCAAACATTGCTTTTTATATGAACAATGGTTGAGAATAAATTTTTTTTGGATTAATTTTAGCTCATTCTATCAAAATGTGGCCTACTTTGCAATTACCATGTTTATTTTCTGCAGGAGGCAAGTCATATACAAATTTTGGAAGTAATATATATATATGGAAAAACAATTTTATTTCAAGTGATACAGTTTTCAGAAATAGGCATCTCTTCAAAATTTCCTGAAACTTTCAAAATTAAATAAAAATGAGTTTACAGATTGAGCAAAATTTTTGTTGCAATTATACAAGCACTTGTCTTGCCTAATTCGAGTATGCTGAATTTAAATCTGAAGTTAGGTTTTCTTTGCAAGCTGTAGATTTTTTTACAAAAAACCCGATTATAATTGTTTTTTTTTATTTATAAGTTTCTAAATAGCACATAAGTTTATAAATAATATATCATAAATAACATACACTCATGAAATAAGCAAAAACACACCATGGCAGAGTAATTGGCACTATGCAGGCAAGAATTTGCATTTGTAAGTTTTGTGTTTGTAGACTTTATGAGTGCCATTTGTTTGACACTCCAGCAATAGTCGCCCATAATATGTTTGCCCCAGAAGCTTCGTATTAAAATTCTTTCTTCCGTTGTCTTGAAATCTTGATGAAAATGCTCTCTCTGTCAATCACTTCCATCCCCCAAGATTCTTGGGAAATTGATCAAGGTGACTAAGCAAATGGAGTTTTATACTTATGTTGCACTTGATCTCGCAAAAAGCCAACAGTGAAAGTTACTAGCCAGAAGTTATCTGCCTTTCTGTTACCAAGAAAAGCCATGCCATGCTGACTTCTCTTTCATCTTCCTGACAAATTCACCATCGTGCACAAGGGTATGAATTTGAGGTTCATCGAAAAAGCCGCTTTGATCTTCTCGAAAGACAAAGCAGGAAAAGATGAAAACAATTATTATTTCATCTTTTCCTGCCTGAGGTGAAGTTAGGGATTAATTATCTCTAGACTGACAACTGGGTCACTCACAATGTTTGATATGCCTATTTTCAGAGTTTCACGGATACACCACTCCTTCTGGGTCCAGTGTTTTTCTTGAGCTCGGCTGTCCCACATGCAAAGATAACATGGAAATTTTGTGAATCCTTTCTGTTGGCCAAGTAGGAGGTTTACCATTTTCAGGTCTATACAAATAATCCAGTTATGCTGGTGATATTTCAGCGAGTCGTGGACCATTTTAACACATTTGCTACCATGATTACGCCAGATGTTAGAACCATCTATCCAATTAGACTACGAATCATATGGCGATGTTCATGTTATGCACTGAACACAACTGGTACCGCTTGGTACACATTACCGCTATGCAATGGTGCACATTTCAGACTGCTTACTGCCATCCAAAAAAAAAAAAACTGCTGGACTGTAGAAGGCGACGCCTAATTTTCCAAGATCTGGAATACAATGGCAGTAAACAAACTGTTTATCTTCTGAAAAGGCCAGACTTCTGATCCCTTTTTCAAAAAAGAAAAAACTTTTTTAGAGGATTCAAGTAGATTCTTTTCATGTAGCCTAGAGGAAATATCTTGGCTGCTTTTTTCCCTGGGACTTTTGGCCATGTAACAGTTTATAATATCAAACTGCATAAAAATTAAAGCTTGTAGAAAGAAACGGATTCAGACTTAAAAAAATATTGAAGCAATTTGAAAAATTTCATGCAACATAAAATATGAAAAAAAAAAATTGTTCCCCAGTGTTTATCCGTTATATTTCAGGTACCTAACTATTTGTATGATTGGCAACTTTTCCTTTTTAAAAATGGAAATTACAAATCCGCTTCCCTTCCAAAAAAAAAAGTTATCTTCAAACCACGTTAAATCATGTTTTCATCTTTTCCAAGGCATTTCCTTTACAGGAAATGGATCTTAAAACATGCCAAGAAGCTTACCAGGCATGGCACAGAAAAATTTCACATTTGAATTTTGTACTGTCAAAGTCGAAACCTTTACAGATTCGGGAAAACTTTTTTTTTGTATGTTGCTGTATAGTAAACATAGTGATGAACTATTGAAAGAAATTTTCAAAATAAATTACATGATCAAATATCAGTGAACAGTTGCCCATTTGTTTTTCTCTATACAAGTCTAGTTACCGATTCTCTCCTAGTTACTGATTAAGAAGTTTTCCCTTAACATTTGACAACTTTTCAAGATTGAGATTTTAATTATCTGGTGCAAATATGTATCTAAACATTTGCTCATGACATTTCTACAATCCGAGTACAGACACTATTGTTCCATCGAGCTACTCAATGATAGTACAAAGCAGTATTCCTTAGCTTAATGTTTATATATATAAACTTTCAGGCTTTTTTTCCCCCCCAACTACACCTCAATTCAGATTTTTTTAAAAATAAAACTTTTTGGAGAAAGAAACATTTTAGGATACATAGTGCAAATCTACACCAGAGCCATCTGAAAATAAGTATAGCAAGTTAGGCACCTGAAGAATATTTGTGTACAAGGCATCTCAATTTTCAGTGAGGAGAGGTAATTTTAAGGTTAGGTAAGTAACATCAAAAGGAACCTATAGTCAGAAATGTCACTAATGATAGGTGGCAAAGTTCATCAGAATGCAAATTATTATTTTCTCTTTCAGATCTAACAGTCGTTCTGTATACAAAGTTAGAGCTGGTAGACATGCACCTATTGTACAAACTATCCAATGGTAATCAACAGGCCTCTAGAAATGGATCTTTAATAATGGCAAAGAAACTGAGTGTTCAACTGTCTCCACCAATCAATGTTGCATCATTGTCAAGGATGCATCACTTATGATGAAATGTTCAAATATCTCTCTCGACATCATTAATGTATTCATCTGTTAAGCAATATTAGTGGGAATCATTTAAAATTGGATAACTCTTGTTACTTCCACTACTTGTGCCTCACACTTCTAAGTCCTGAGTTCACATACAATCATTGTTCCTTTGATGTTATCTACCTCTTCTAAACATTTATAATTAACACGTTAGCTGCCGCTGTGAATCACAGGCGATTCACATCTACTGTCTAATTAAATGAACCCTTCCCTACTATAGACAAGAGATAGAGAAGGAACCATCTCATTAGATAGGTGCCAATCTCAAGTACGAATTGTGGAAGTAAACATGTTAAAATTTTGAGACACCCAGTATAGATTAAGAGGGAAATCATCTATTGGTTAATCTCTGAAAGGGCATGGACATATGCATGTTTATTTTTGGTAAATTTGATTTGTAGTGAAAATAGTTGGAGAAATTCAGGAAATCAATTATTTTTGGCTCTCTGAAGTGCTGTCGATCTACGATATAAAGCAAAAAATATGCGTTTATCACGAGAACTCGTCCCAAATGATGAAGAGTAACAACATGAAATTTACATATGCCAGGGGTGGGGAACCTGCGGCCCTCGAGTTTCCTGGGTGGCCTTGCCAGTTATTTACAATTTGCATTGAAATAATATACTTGTCTGCAATATAATAATTACAGCAAATAACCCTCAAGATTCCTCTTGTGCGGCCTTTTGCCAACTGCTGAAATTTAATGAGGCCTTTCAATGCAAAGAGGTTACCCACCCCTCGCATGTACCATTCTGGGGTGCATTTCTAGGTCTAGATCATGCTTTTATCAGCTATTCAGAATCATTAATCAAGCTAAATTTCAGCATTTTTCGCCAATAACATCGGAAATAATTATCGTACAAAAATGATTTATATACAATCTTAAAGAATAAACAATTATCTTCCCATGGTGTTAGTTAAAGTACTCGGCAATCTCATCTCTTCTCATCTAGTTTTTTTAAACATCCATATTTCTTTTAGGTCATTCAAGGTTACCATTTTTACTTTCATCCAAAAGGAGAGACCTAAGCAGAAAATATAGAAACAATGTTTTTCTTTCCGGCTGAGCACAGAAACACCAAAAGAAAGAGGATGGTACTTTGGATCATGGCAATGAAAACCATGAAGGAACTTCTGTTGTTACCGCATCAATGAAGGGCAGGGGGAATAAAGTGGAATCCTAAAAGGTTGCTAGACTCATTCCAGGTAGTTCTAAGAATGGAAGCAAAAAGAGAGGCATTTAGCTGTTAGCCAATGGGGTCTGACAACCCGGGACGGGGGAATGAAAATCAACGAAAAATGCATCAGGAAAGAACGGTTTTATTGAACTTGGTGTTATTAATACTTGAAAATATTTTTATCCTAAGCAACACCAGATATAGTGGCCAGTGTTAAAATAGAACACACTAGACGACAATTTTTTCTAATTAAAAAAAAATTCACCTCTTCAGGTTCTAAAGGGGTCTCAATTTAGCTGAAGTATAAAAATCGGAACCAACACAGAAATTAACTTTTGGCAGGAAAGAAATAAGAAGGTACTCTTTTTACACATTTGTTCAATCCTTGACAAATATGTTTGGTCATGCTATTCCTGATCTGATAAACTAACACTGGATGCATTGCCTTCTACTGCTGGAATTTCCAATACACATTTCAAAACAACCATTACCAAATTAAGTTGCAAGATTAATACATTTAATCACTTTTTTACTTTCTCGTATACAAAGAGAAAAAAAATTCGAAATTTTGACGAATCTCCACATTTTAGACCTCCCCCCACAAACATGCAAAAGATAATTTATAGATTTTAATCACAATTTGATCTGTTAAATTACTTTAATATGATAAAAATGACGAAAATAAAGAATCAATATTTCATGGAAAAAACATTTAATTAGTATAATACATTAGACAACAGTAAAAGATAATAAAAAGTTCATTTCAACATGAAGGTCCAGCTTCAAGATTTCTGTGCTGCCACTGCTTCAGACTGACCCATGTCTTGCTGCAACAAAATGAAAGAAATATTCTAACCAAAGTTCATACTCATAAGTGGATTACATGGAAATAACAAAACATAATGTCCAAATAAAAGTGAACATATAATCACTAGATTTCAATCAAGCTAAAATTAATCGTAGAATTAATCTAACTTGTTTGAATGACACGACTTCCTCCCTACAATTAATTCAGAATACTGAATGTCTGTCACGAGAACTCTGCTCGGCAAGTTGTCTTGTTGACAGCGGTCGTTATAGAAACAGATCATGGGGGGGGGGGAGCATTTTAGAGTAGGTAGAAGTTCACAAATGGATATATTCTTTACTGCTGCAAACTGGCACCAAATATAAAATAAAACCCCGACTTACGTCAGATTCCTCCTATTCAAATTGGATCTTCCATAATTAACCAGTTGCTATAACGACCGCCATCAACTAGACAACCTGGCGGGCAAAGTTCGATTGGCGGTCAGACAGTAACTGCACTGAAAGTAATTACTTGCAAGACTTAACGGGAAACTTCAGTTTCTTACAAACTATTACTTTGGCCATTATCTTCCACAAAACAATTTGAACTTGAATAATTCAGAATTCGATATTAATGTTTCAAGAAACCATTTCATACACATTCTTGCAGTTTATATCAGTGTTCAAATACATAGAGAAAATGACAGAAATACTGAAAAGACAATAATTAGCTTTCTGCCATTATAACAAAATTACCATTTCAATCTGCTCGGAGTGGGATGAAAGACGTTGGATAACATTTTCTAAATCAGTGAGCTTGCTTCGGACTCCCTGCAGAACAGTAACGGTAACCTCACCGGCCTTGGTAGCCTATAATATTAAAAAAAAAAAAAAGAGTCAAAATTCTGTATTAAGATAAAAAGAGTTTACTTAAACAGGGTGGTTACAGAAACGGAAAAAAAATTGCCCCGACTTTTCCCTGACTAAACTAGCAACATTTCCCTGATTTATGGCTACTAATTATATTAGTTTCCTGGCTTCCTCTCTACTCAGAATCACTGTATCTGTACAATATACATTAAAAACTCTTTTACCAGTTATTTAATATGAAAAATATTAAATTTTTTTATGAAATTTAATTTTAAAAAAATGGAATGAACATCCCAAAAAATCTTATAAAAAATGTAATTACTATTTTATGTAAAAAATACTGGAAATTTTAACAAAATACTTAGAATTCTCATGCAGTTTTAGAAGCAAAGAAACATTAAAACTACTCTTTGCAACACAAGTTACATTATGTTAACAGTCAAGGCTATTATGATCTTTGCTCACAACTTTAAAACAGTTCAATAACTAATTAGTGCTCTTTGCATGGGTACCAGAATAACACGTTGCAGCATAAATATAAAAAAATAGTATAATTATATGTACCCAATTAATATATATTGCGAGCAAAGATTTAAACGAGAGAAACTGCCAAAATATTACCTCAAAATTTTATTATTTAACAAATCATAAGAAATTGCTCTAATCAAAAACTTATGCTTTTATAAATGAAAAGTTTTTTTTTTTTTTAATTCCATTTATTATTATAAATAATGATAGACATAAGATACTAATTTATTGAAAATAACTCTAGTAACAAATAAGTATTAATTTTCAAATATTTTTATGAATTCCCCGATTTTTCCAGATCAATAAAATTCCCCACTTTTTTCCCGATATCCCGGTTCTGTCGCCACCCTGTTAAATGTACTTTCTTTTAGATTATTAATTCTAAATTAAAATACCCAATTTTCATTCTTCAAAAAACTTAAAAAAAAAAAAAAAAAAAAACTCGCACATTGCATTTAAGGTTATATCGCGGAGAGATTTTTTGTTCACTGAATTCCAATTCATACCCAACTCGCTAAAAAAAAGCTAGTGCTTTTTGAAAATAGTTCTCAAGACTGGAAACAATTTCATGTGTTCCTATGTCTTTACCATAGAACCTATTAACATTTAAGGGAAATTAGAAAATATTAAGTTAAACATTTCCTTAAATACTTCTAATCTTTATCAATTTATTTTTAGAAGCAAAGCCTAGAAACAAAGGATTAAAATAAGAATTTACTTCCACTACGGAAACCATGAATGATTTTAACATCTTAACATGTTCATGGACAGTAAACATTTTAAAGAGCTGTAAAAGACAATTTATTTTACATTGAACTATAGCATTCAGGTAATTTTACATCATAATGAAAATGAATTCTAGAGCATTCACACCCTCGAACATGTTAAATTCAAAACGCATACTTGGTATATTTGCAGGAAAGTAAATGTCACTGGTACAAAAAGTTACTTTAAATAAATTTTTCAACAACTTTTCTTACAGGAAAATAATTTGCTTCCAATTCTCTAAACACAATTCTGAAATTTAAACCCAAGAATTCTAGAAGCAAATTAATATTTTTTAATAAAGATGAGATTAATACTAACTTCCATTATTTCTTCATAGGGAAGAAAATTTTAAAAATAATTAAGTTGTCCATTGTTCTATAATAGTTTATACTAAGTTTACTAATAAGCTTAACACCCAACATTGTCATAAATGAAGAATTTCCCACAAGAGTAAAAAAGCTACTACATAGAAAGATACCACTTACTTGATCAAACTGAGAGAAGAGTTCAGTTGCATATTTACTGGCTGTTCGGAGACCATCTTGGTAATTGCTCGGGAAAGAAGAGATGGGAACAGCCGTCACATTGTAGGCGTGGACCAAGACCGAGGTTGTTCTTCGGGCAAGAGATAGCATACGTTGTTCGAGGCTCTGCAACAGATGCCAATAAAAAAAATTAAGTCAAGAAAAATCAATCTGATAAATTTTCTAAATAAATTATCAAGATCTTTACCGATATGCAAATTAGACAAATTTTTATGAACAAAAATATTTTAATCAACCAATGACACTTCGGAGAAAAAACTTTAAATTTGATGACTAGTCCAATTATGTTTATATGAATACATCAATTTGAAATTCATAAAAAGATTTTAAATAGTTACAATTCAATGCACAGAAAGCTTCTCAGCATAACAGCCATATTTTATAATACTGTGCCTTTTGGTATAAAGAAAGAGCCATTAAATTTATTCATGGTCTTCAAGTAATACAAGCTTACACAGACACAATTTTAAGTATCTAATCAGCATCTAGATTGCAAAACATTTAGTTTAGAATATTTCTTAAATCCATTACATATTTCTGCTTCGAAAATTTATACTACTGTTAAAATTTAAAAAAAAAAAAAAAACGCAATATATAACCTCATAGAACACTTAAATATAATTTTATTACAGGATACATTCCATTAAATTGTTTACCTTGAGAGCATCTTTTGCTTCAGGCTCTTCAATAGGCTCCTTGTTCAGTTCCTCCCAAATCCAAGTAGCTTTTATTTTTGCTTCATCAACATATTCCTGGACACTTTTCTTGGCATAGTTCTCTTTTAACTGTTGCATCTAAAAAGGAGGAAAATCTTAAACTATTCTTTTTAATAACATATTAATGTTATTCAATTGAGTAACATTTCTATTTTACGAGTTACAGAGGATTACCAACAACTAATCGGATACGAGGGAAATTTTATACTTTAAAACTTAATACATTACAAATTTGTAAAAATCTTTAGAACACATTTCTTATGAAACATCTGAAACTAAAACAGAAAAATGAATCAAAATTAAGAGCATTAACAAGCTCATCATTAATTAGAATAATTTATTATTCAAACATTAATAGCTATGCGAGGTACTAAGAACCAGAGTGGACCAATTTGTATATATATATCTTTTAAATCCGAGCTCAGTTTTATATTGAAATTGAAACCATGTTTTCTTCCACAGTCAGAGTGGATCACAAGGAATTTTGGCTAAGCTATTCTAAAAAGCAGCACTTCATCGAACATTCCAAATACTTGAAAGTTTTAAAAATACACTAACCAGCTCAACAGTGTAAAGCAACTTCGACACAGACTCCTGGCTTAATTTATGAATGGGAATGAGGTGTTTAACTCCATGACCATATAAACGAAAACCAATTTTGCTCGTCAGTTTACTGGCTCTCTCGGGAACAGATTCACTGTCAATAGCAGGTTCACTGGAGCCTAAAAAGTGAAAAATTAGTTTGTTAAATTAAACAGCATAAATAAAATAACTGTTCATTAGTCTAAAAAATGCATAAACAAAAGAATGAAACTAACATGAAACAAAAGTTCCAAGACAAGATTTTGAAAAAATGCCAGTTTTATTGTTAGTGGATTACATGTTATACCGATAGAGGTTTTCACCAATAGCATTCAGGTGTATGCACTTACAACAACTGAAAGGGTTTCAACTAGAAAAAGCAACCAAGTTTATAATCAATTCTAACACGTGAATTAGTTTCAAAATTAACATTTACTTTAAAATATTGCAAATACCTTCATAAGAAGTGCATTTAAAGTTTGAAGAACCTTATTCACATTAAAGGAAATAAACATTTGTAATTTACTTGAATAATAATTATGAAATTCAATACATGTTCAAGAGTTTTAATGCCTTCTCTAAACAAAAGAATTATACCATATACTGTTGAATGTTATGGTATACTCATCATAAAAATATTTAATGTAAAAAATTCTGTATGTCATTTAGATTTGAAAATATCTACATTAATTTACTAGAAGGAATCAACTGGAATGGTGGTGAACCATCTGATCCGATTAACAGAATATTGTTTCAAGAAGTATTTTTAGACTTGCTTACATAAATTTAAATATACACATCGTAATAAGTAAAAATTATGATGAATTAAAGTGTCCTTCTCGTATGAAAATTTATTAGTCTAAAACTCAAATTTAAATTACGTCCTCATATACAAAGTATACGAAGAAAGTATTGTAATTATCAAAAAATTTGAACTCGAGATTTTGACAAATCTCGCACATTTTAGACCTTCTCCAAGTCTGAAAAACACAATTTTGGAATTATGTCCATCTGTGTATGTGCGTCTATGAACAAGATAACTATTAGAGATACAGGGATGAAATTTGGTATGCGATCTTGACATATAATTTGCAAGTTTTCTACGAAATTTTGGATAAAATCTGTCTAACGGAAGTCTGTCTGCGTTCATGTGAACAATACAACTCAAAAACTAGAATAGCTAGATGGATAAAATTTGGTACACAGTTTTATCATCAGGAGCGTAGGTTTGTATAAAATTTTTGGTCAAATCAGACAAAGGGTCGACTTCCACAACTTCCAAATACAGCTACTTAGATAAATGAAATTTGGTACACGATCTTCTAACAACACTAATAGTCGATCCGTGTATAATTTTCATTTCAATCGGTTAAAAAGAAGCCATTCAAATTGCATATTAGATTTTCTTTATCCAACAAGGCCAAATTGTATATTGGCGCTACTCGCGACCCTTGAAAATCAAGTTACTACTAATACCCTCCTTACAACTTGCATGCGCACCAAAAGAAACTTTTGGATAGTTGTGACATTCTGGGTTAAAAAAGGTTCTCAATTTTTATTCTCACGGGGGAGGGGGGGGGGAGGGAAGAGAATAACACCTTTTTGGTAAGTATACAAGAAAGTTTAGGGGATACCACTTTCACTGGTTAATCTACATAGTCTTAAATTTCCTTGTTCGTTTCTAACACACACAATTACCACTATTTTGAAGATATCCAAATCTTAAAATTACTTAAAGAAATTTACCTTCTCCAAATGCAGGTGGAATTAATCGATCAACCAATTCCTCGGTTCCAATCAAAGCATCATGTGCTTTTTGGATTCCATAGTTTTTCACATTAGACACAGTTTCTGTTCCAATGGTTTTGATGCCCTCGACTGTTTGATAACCAGCTTCTACTGTCGAAGTGCACAGCTTTCTTGCTTCATCCACAAGCTCCTCTGGAGGCTTCATTAAAAATGGAACCTTTTCTTTGACAGCATCCAAACCAGTACAGGCCAAGTGATCAATAACTTGGGCTGAAATTTTTAAATACTATTAAGAATAATTAAAACAAATTTCATAATAAACAAATAAAGTCGTATGCAGAATGAATATTTTGAAAAATTTAAATCTAACTTATTTCCCCCTCTTCCAATACATTAAGATTTATAAATATTTATCTATTAATCAAGCCATTTCACAGCTTCAGATGCAAATCAACATAGTATATATAAAGATAAGCTGAAATTCACACGTTTTTAAAAAAATATATTAGGCTTATTGTGAATTTTACACAGTGTTTAGAATAATCAAGAAAAAATTATGCTAATCTCAACATAAAACAGTTCAAATTTTAAAATTACATTTAAAAATTAGAAACTAAAATAAAGTGTATTTCTTAAAACTCTGTCACTAGAGAAAGGAAAGGAGATTTAGGTCCAAGTAACAGTTAATGAGTTCGCTCTCCATTTTAACACAATTATAGGTTTTGAGTTTTAGCCTGAAATATTACATTAGTGCCCGAAAATAAAAAAAGTACTTGTCCCATTATAACCACACCATAAATTTTCGAAACCAAATTGGTACAATTGACCTGCTGTTAACAAAGCAATAAAATGTTTTTAATGTTAAAAATTCTGCCTTGAGATGTCATAGGCATTACATATATGATTTTAAATAAGAGGAACTGGTTTGTTGCACTCATTCTTAAACTATACAAATGAAGTAGGATAAATCGTGCATGCCTGTGTATACTACTAGGCAGAATTTTTAACTTAAAAATCCTATGGCTTTGCTAGCAGCAAGAAAGAAGCAAAACTATTACGACACAAGAAACCATAATAACTTGGCTAATGCACAGTAGTAATGATAAGAAGACATTTAATAATGCTAAGTAGACACAGCAGAAAATAAAGCAAGAGTAACAAGAATATGGTTGTGCAAGAAATGGTCAAGAACACAACTATCACCAGGAAAGACGACGGGCTAAAATAGCAATTCATCACTCCAAGAAAATTCATCAAGATTAAAAAAGGCACTAACTGATGTTATTTGAAATTCTCTAAATTATTACTTGCACACCCACTTTAAGAATGTCTTTGATACTCAAAAAATAAGCTGTTCATTAATACCATAAATAAGTAATCTCTAGTTTACAGACTGCAAAATAGCCATTTTTATTGAATGAGAATACGAAGCGAAACAAACTCGATTATGGAATAACATTTTTCTACTTTCAACAATGCTGCTATTCCAGAAACCAACTTTCAAAACATATAATATACAAGGCAATAGACATTCAAATACACACAATGTAAAATAAAGAAAATGACATAGTAATCAAACATTTGATATTAATTAAAGATTATTTAGAGTTCCTTATTACCAACTTAAAAGTAAAAGGAAAAATATTAAAGTCAATATTGTTTTTGTGTATTATAACAAGAACAGTACAAAAGATCTTATTTAGAATAGAAAAAGAATTAGTGCCTTATTTTACCAGAAAAAATGTACTGAAAAACAAATTTTTAACGATTTCTTCAACAAAAAAAAAAAAAAAAAAAATCCAATAAAATTTACCAACATGACAAGCCATGCACACGATTTCTTGTACGAATTTCTAGAAGTTAAAAATGTTACTTTGTAACGAACAAAAGCTTAATATATTACCTTGTGGTTGAACCTTTTCCAAGAAAGGTTTGGCAGAAATTGCAAAATATAGTGCAGCACTTTCAGCAGCAGACAAAGCAGCAGCTGTAAACCTGTTCATTTGCTTAACTTGATTATAAGCAGCAGTACTGTATTCTTTTGCAGCATTCACAACTGGAATTTCAGAAACTTTTTCTAAAAATTCACTTTTTACAACATTTTCAGCACTTTTAGCAATGGGTCCCTTAGGAACAGTGCTTGGAACTTCATCTTCTGGGTTAGTCATTTTTATTCCTAAAAAATGATTTGCAAATAAGAAACAATATACACAGACAAAAAGGCGGGGTTTTTTTTCGAAAATACAAGATATTCTTTAAATAGTTTCGATTCTTTTCTAAATTTACTAAGGAAAAGCTCAAAATTTTCTTATAGTATGTTTTTCTAAATTTACTACAAGAAAAAGCTCAAAATTCTATTTCGTTATATTCAATTGGTTTTAATTTCTCTATTTATAAATTTGTTACAAATTTCACACAAACACCCAAAATTATTTCAACTTCTTTATAAGAAAGAACTAATAATAAAATACTGATAAACCAGAAAAACATCTTGTCGACAAGAAGACGCAACAGAAAATTTCTACATCAACAAAAACCTACAATGTTGATATAAAAGGACCAATCGTTCCCCAGAGACAATCAAAAGTAACTTATTCATCATCAACATATTAAAGAGATGCTCTCTAACCAGTGGCGAATCCGGGGGGGGGGGGGGCTGAAGGCCGGCAGCCCCCCAGAGCTAAACCAGAATCTTGATTTAAAATCAATGTTTTGTTCTTAATTTCCCTTTCATTAAAGAAATAATAAGAACGTGACATCACTACTTTCTGGCTTGACAGGCTCAAAAATTTTCCAATCATTCCACTTGTACTTGTAGCATTGATGTGGCCGAATACATTTTTTGTCTAGTTATTTCATTGTATTTATTAAATTATTGAAAGTATTGTAGTGTTCTTTACGATTCTTATTGTCAGGCGAATCAAGTCTGTAAAGTTAGCGTTTTGGTTTACATAACCATGAGGTTTGACATTCGCAATACAAAATTTTTATGACCTCCCCCCCCCCCCAACGTGAATTCGCCACCGTCTTTAACCTACTGCTTTATTTTTATTTGAAATAATGCTATTTCCCATTACTTTAAAAAAATACATAAAGCCAAGGTCATTAAACACTTAACTTTTTCAAGTTCCCATGTTTGCTTTCTTTTTACACACAAGATCCAAAATTGGACATGCTATACCAAACACAAGATTTGATACAAGATCTTTTAGGAAAAAAGTTGTACAGATCAAAAGTGAAATAACAATTTCAGTTATGCAAAATAAAAAAATGGTTTATTTAAAATTAATGTGGACATTGAAAAAAAATATTAATTTATACTGTGCATAAATTATTTGAATTTCTTAAAGACTCTGGCTTTTAAAAGATACAAGTTTCTCACCTACCAAATCCAGCAGATTTAAAATGGATGCATGAAAATACGTTAAATAATAAATAATATTACGACATTGGATTAAATTATGGGCAACAAAATTAATGACCATCTTTAATGATTATCACAATATATACTTTATTTCTGAATATTCTCACTA
This sequence comes from Araneus ventricosus, assembly GCA_013235015.1. Taxonomy (NCBI): domain Eukaryota; kingdom Metazoa; phylum Arthropoda; class Arachnida; order Araneae; family Araneidae; genus Araneus; species Araneus ventricosus. The sequence continues at coordinate 54,992 of BGPR01009496.1, forward strand.
TAAACTGCCTACCAATAAAGCTTCAGAATTTAAATGCTTGAGCATTATCATCTATTCCACAGAAGTACCATTTATACATTTCAAAATACAACTTTAATCTCTCTTAATGCATAGATTTATTGAATTTAAATGTAAATTTTTATATTACTCACTAAATATAAATTCTTATTAGTCTATTACAAGCTTAATGCATCATTTTTAACTACTTCAACTACCAACTGCTTTAAAAGATTAGTATAAAATATAGTATTTGAAATATCTTGCTTACAAATAATACACATCTACATTACATAGAATTAATGTTTTTGAAAAAAAGAATTAATTCTACTACTTCTATTTCTATGGTGTAAGATTATATGCTGCCAGAAAAAAAAAAGTTTTAAAAATCTTATTGTTTATACAATTCAAATCCCATAACTCCTCTAATTCAAGATTGTTTATACAACAATGAAATATGTTGAAAATTCAAATTTCCAACAATACTTTAATTTCAATACTTTAAATCACTTTTTTTAATGCAAGTTATTCATTCCAAAAACGTTTCCAAATACCTATCTAATTATTATGAAGCATCTGCATTCTTATAAAACTGTTCGAAGTTTCTTAATGGCAAAATAAATAAATTGATAGAAATCCACTGCTTAGCTTGTATAAATTTACAAACTTTTATTATTAATATAAAATATAGATAGTGTAATAGTCAGCAACTTTTAATCACAGCAGTAAACAAATTAATTAGGTAAGCTAAACATGAAAAAAAACTGTACTATAATATCCGAATATTTCCTTTAATAATTTTGTTAATGTAATTGTTAAGAGCACATAATCCGGCAAACTACATTTTACAAACAAAAATAGTTTAAACTGAACAAACGGAAAACTTCATGAAAGTAGTATGTTCAAGAAGTTTTAAAATTCTGAATTTTATTGGACAACATGCATCAAGAACGTTTAGTTTTGATTTTAGATTCATGTTATCAATAAATACACGATTCACTTACTGCTGAGAAGCGTCATTTTCAAGACAGAAACAATCAAAATTTCTACCGCAGATTCAGAATACTCAAGCTTGTACTCAAACATAAAACGTCAGTTATAGCTAACGAACTTTTAAAGAAGTATAGGACGAAAATTAGCCCCTTTTCTTAAATGTTGTTTAATATCCTTCTAGAAAACTCCGAATCTTCCTTGTAAAAGTTTTCCTTTTCGTTTGGCCCCTGTGCGTCTGCGCGATTTTAATCTGTCAAAATGCACAAGGAAGTGTCAGTAATTACCGTTGATATAAAAAATTACCCAAGTTTAAAAGGATAAATTTATAAAAAAAGGCTTTGTTGAACAAAATAAACTGCATTAAAATTAAAGCAACATCATTTAACATTGAGTGCCACAATAGCAAGTATAAGAAAATAAACTTCGTACGCGGCATCGGCAATAAACATAGATATTAAACAAAATACTTACTTAGAATCAGAACTAATTTCCACAGGAAAGAGCACAAATTAGTAAATCAAAAAGAGGACGAGAAAAATTAAACAATCGTATTTATACACTGTCAACGCACCTCCAGTTTAAAGTCCAAATGCAATCTAGTCTGTTTTTAAATCACTGCGCTGTTACGCTTCGGGCGTGACACTGATTGCTATACTTTTGACTTTATCGCCAATATCATGACTATTCGCTGATTATTTCCTCTAAATCCGGCATGTCGAATGTGTTTAGAAAATTTCATCATTACGAATTCATTCATTCAAGATAAAAAAAAAAATTTATACATATTTCTCAAAATAGTTCAACCAGATTTGAGTCTGAATTAAATTAATCTTGTGCTGATGTGTCATAAAAATTCGAATTCTATAAATAGCAAATCTTTCCTTTCGGATTTATTCTGTGAAATATTGCAAAATTTAACTTTAAATAAATTGAACGTGAATTATTTTCCTTTCAGAAGTTACATAAAGATGAGTATTTTCGTTATTTTGAGACAGGAAATCAATTAATTTAATTCGAGAGTAAAGTCACGTTGGCGAAAAACTGATGCAACAAATGACCAGTTCTTGCAACCCTGAGGAATCATGACAGGTAGGTAAAGCCACGTGATTCTGTATCACACATACAATAACACATCACACGTTTAATTGAGGAAACTTTTGAACTGAAAGAATCCTGTGACGCGTGTTTGGAAGTTCACAGCGGTTCATTTATTGTACATAAATTTTTGATCCACGAAAATCAGAATAACTAG
>BGPR01009497.1:0-18598 GCA_013235015.1 Araneus ventricosus
TATTCCCCATCTTTTGGTACTTTCCCCGCGCTTCTCCGTTCGGCGGTTCATGAGAAGATAGAAGGACATACATACATACATACATACGTTTGTTTACCTTCGAATTTTAATAGGATAGATTGTCAGGTGAGTAAAGTCTGTAAAGTTAAACAGTTTGGGTTTACTTTAGCCTTGAAGTTTGGCATTCGTTACGACGATACAAAATTGTTATGCCCCCCCGCCCCCCCCCCCCGACCCGAATCCTAGATTCGCCACTGAGTGTAATTGTGTAAACACTTTCTCAAAAATAATTTGAATGGTCTTTTCTCTTATGAGTAAGTAGCGGAAGAACGAAAAACTCAGCTGTGTGTCGCAATTATTAAAGGAATGTAAATTACCGAAGTAAATATTAAGAAAAACTGCCGAGATTTTTATTCTTATTTGGAATCAACACCAAATATACTGAAGCAAAAATTTTCTTTTCAGAATAATACAAGATCACATAAATTACTTATTTTCATGAGTTCATTCCTGTTCTTTTACCCTGTATTAAAAAAACATTCCGGATTTGCTCCGATTTAGAATTAAATGTTGTAGAGGGACGAGACTCAAGTTTATGTGGAGTGCTGCTGAAGAATCTATTCAATTTTAGGAACCATTTTTTATTAGGCTACGTTCCATAGCACAGAACATTAAAGAAAAAACAACAAAAACAATACAACAGCACAAGACAAGTATACAGACAAGAATAGCAGAGAGGCATCATGGGAAAAAGATGGCTCCAGTAGCGCCACCTACCATAGAAAGGAGAAGGCAGTGAATTGTAACCGCTACAATGTCTTCAATTTCTCCTCTCTCCTTTTTTCACTTTTGGGAAAATAGTTCATATTAAATTTTCTAAAAGATTAGTTTCACTTAATTTTTAAAAATGCCTCTGAAGAATTCTCCTCAACATTCAGTATTCTTAGAATAGTCACCCATTTTAGTGGATAATGAATTACCATAATTTTTACTTTCTCGTATACGAAGTATACAAAGAGAAAGTATTGTAATCGTCAAAAAATTCGAACTCGAGATTTTGACGAATCTCCACGTTTTAGACCTCCCCGAGTCCGAAAAACACTATTCTGGAATTATGTCTGTCTGTGAACACGATAACTCGAAAACTATTAGAGCTACGGGGATGAAATTTGGTATGTGGTCTTTACACATAATTTGCAGGTTTTTATCAAATGTTGGAGAAAATCCGTCAACGGGAAGTCTGTCTGTCTGAATGTCCGAAGTCATGTGAACACTATAACTCAAAAACTTGAGTAGCTAGATGGATAAGATTTCATACACAGTTTTATCGTCATGAATGTAGGTCTGTATAAAATTTTGGGCCAAATCCGTCAATGGGTTGACTGTCTGTCGATCTATATAATCGCATCTCCAACGAATCCGCTATCTCCACGCACATGCGTACTGGACGCAATCTTCTGTGCACGATATTTATTGACTCCTGCTTGGCGCTTTTTTCATCCGATTCTCCATGCGCATGCGTACTGGTAGCAATCTGTGCACGCGGAAGGATTATGCGACTAGTCCTTGAGCCAGCAAGAGTAGAAATCGGTAAGCATTTTAATCGGAACGCATCTCTTTGAATTTGATTCTTTACCTAAATATTTTGTGATAGTCATTGGATCCTGGGTTACAATAGGTTCGAATTTTTTTATCCACGCGGGGAGGGGGAGGAAACAGCACCTTTTTGGAGAAGTATACGAGAAAGTTTAGAGGAGACCACTCCCGCTGGTTCATAACAGTAGCACAGAGTTTGAGGAAGTAAAAAAAATGTAGATGTCAAAATGCAAAGATACCATTTTTGTGAATGTTTGGTAAATCAAAAGTACATTAATGAAAATGGAATAAAGCAAAACTGCCAAAACTTCTAATTTTCAATTTGAGCTGGAGCCTGGACAAGGAGGTTCATCCACTTTTTCGTCTCCTATTTTGGTTTCTTTCAGTGGTTACATTTCGGACGACATACTTTATTCAGGAAAGTCTTATTATTTTTCTGTGGGGTCGTTCAAATATTATGTAGCATTGTTTTGGTAATTTTGACTCCTTCGAGCAAAAATAAGCAAACGTAAACCCCTTCCTTCTTTTTTTTACAAAACGTATAAGAGTAATCTAATTTTAAAAATTTTAGGACTTAATTCTAAATAAAAAACTTTAATTTCCTTTTAAAATGAAAAAAAAAAAAAATTATGTTTAATTTCCTTACAATTTTGTTTAATAGAAAATTTCTTACTTTATCACAATTTTAAAAGAACATAGCTATATTTTAAATTTAATTTTGCACATGCCCATCATCTATTCAGATGCTGACCAAGGTTGCTTAAGCCATTTTTCCATATCTATTATTATATTGCTTCCCCCTTCGGTTACTACTTCATCGCTTTCTTCTCGGAAGGAATCTTGATGAACTTCTTCGTTAATTTTTCACAATTACCTCCACCTATTATAAAGAAAAGATACTATTATCCATTGTGTTCAGTGAACATTCATCCTATCTATCGTTTATGTTTTTCTTGTGTGGTTAAAATGCTTGACCTCAGAACATCATTGAAAAAAAAAAGTTTAATTTTCTTTTGCCAAATTTAATTTTTTTTCAAATTTGATTTTTTTAATTAAAATATTTTTGCAAGTTACAAGAGATTTTCGGAAATCAAGTGATTTTGATGTCTTACGTAAGCATCACTCATTCCACCTCCCCCTTGTCAGCAAAAATAAGCAAATCGCAACCCCCTCCCCCCCCCCTTAGGTGCTTACGTAATACAGTCGAACTGCGATATAACGAACCCTCGGTTACAGCGAACCTGTTACGTGGTCCCAACTGAAGCCCTATGTTAATGATGTATTTTCATACGTTTACAACGAACAGCAGACGCTAGAGACTCGGTTATAGCGAACTGAAAATTTCTAAAACTTCACACTTTTCACTTGCCCGAAGGTACATTCTTTACTAATTGTTCTCAAGTCAACCCAACTTCTACAAGAGTTCCCCCTTTTGCGTGAAATACTCTGGTTCAGAGACCACATTCCTCGCCTATTGTACCTTTGTTAGAGTCGCTGCTAACCCCATAAGTGGGACAAAGGAACAATAGGCAAGGCTCTTTACAATTTCTATCTCCCCTCCTCTCCCTGTGGACACCTGCCCTGGTGTCAACCAAGGAAGGGGGGGGGACTTTCTGGTCAGGCGACCTAGGAGCAATCACGTGTTTTCTCTGCCATTTTAGTTTAATTGCTTATCATTCTGTGAACTTTGCAGTTACCATGGCTAACGTTGCCAAGCAAATTATTTAATACTTTATTGGTCCGTAATTACTAATGAAAATATTATGTCATTAAAAAGTTTATTATAGAAGTATCTTAGCATGTTAGGGCATTTTTCTTGCCAATACCGATACAGCGAACCTCGGTTAAAACGAACTTCTGAGTCGGTCCGTTGAGGATTCGTTATAACGGTGTTTGACTGTATTTTAACGGCCCCTTTCGTAGAATTCTGGACATGATAAAACGGAATTTGCTTTGACGTTCAGCAGTTATTTTACAACTGGCACGGACAACCTCCTCCTCTCAGCTGTCCAAAAGGACCCTATCGTGGAAAACATTCGTTCAGTGCCAAATTGCCAAGAGTGGATTTCTTTTCATAGCGGAATGACATCACCTGTTTGGAATCCGCCGGATTTTCTTTATTGCAATCCAGTGGCGAATCCAGGATTCGGGTCGGGAGGGGGGGCTGAGGTCATAAAAATTTTGTATCGTAGTGACGAATGTCAAACCTCATGGCTTATATAAGCCAAAACACTTAAACTTTACAGGCTTTCCTCTCCTGACAATAAGAATCATAAAGAAAACTACAATACTTTCGATAATTTAATAAAAAATACAATGAAATAACTAGCCAAAAAATGTTTTCGACCGCGCCAACGCTACAAGTGCAAGTGGAATGACTAGAAAAGTAGGAAAAGTTTCGAGCCTGTCAAGTCAGAAAGCAATGTTGTCACGATTTTATTACTATTCTTTTAAAAATGAAAATTAAGATCAAACAATTGTAGTGATTTTAAATTAAATCAAGATTTTTGGTTTAGCTCGGGGGGGAGGGCTGACGCCCGATAGCCCCTCCCCTGGATTCGCCACTGTTGCAATCAAATTTCGCCACATTCATTGTAATATATCCGGACATTTTGTAGCTCCGGACAGTGGCGCGGATTTGAACTTGAAATCAGGACTACCCTGACGAAATTTGGAAGTATGGCAACGCTAATGATTATGCAGTGCAATCCCGATTATCCGGGTTAATCACCGCACGGAAAATAGAAAAACGGGGATAATCCGAAAACCCCTTTTTATTAAAAAAAATCAACATCAGTACAAAAATATAAAAAATTGTATAACATCAAACTAGGAATTTTCCTTTTAAAATTTATTGCTTTAAAAAATCTGTAATGCGTCTTTGCTTCTGCTGTTTGTTCATCTCTTGTCGTATATCGACGCATAATTTACGAACCGCAGTAATGTCACCGTAATCAAATCCTCTTTGTCTCTTATAATCTAACGAAGTTTCGATAGACTGTAGAGCAGCAGAATGAGAAATTGTGTACATCTTCTGCATCAGTACTAGCTGATTCTCCATCATCAAGTTTTTGAAGGATTTCTAATTTTTGTTTAGCATTTAAAACGTTTCGTTTTCGTTTGACACCTCTCATTTTTGCCAGTAAAAAATTTCACGCTACTAACTGACGATAAATAAGACCCAAAAACTAAAAGAACACGTGCGAGAGTGAGATAAGAAGAAGTTAAAGATAACGTGTCAGGAAGGAGCGTGTTCGAGAATGAACTAGCGGGAAGTGGATGATTCGTTTCTCGGAAAATTAGGGGTTGAACCGGTAGAGATAGGACGTGGAGGAAGAAAAAAAATCTATTCTTTAGCCTCTGCCGTCACGACTCATTAGTTTCACGGAATGAATCTCTCGATCGAACATCAACATCGATTTTACATGCGTAATAAGCGTGAAAATGTTTCTCTTTAAATTTTTTTGTGAGTCCGGAATGAGCACGGATAATCCGCGCACGGATAATAGTGAGTATACTGTAGTTCAGAATCGTAGTTTCCATGAAAACTGTTAAATTCAGTGTTGGCCTGTCGTTAGTGTAAATTACAGAGTAACGCAGATACCAGGCAGTTTAAAATACAAAAGAGCTTTAATCCAGTTTACTTTAAAAAATAAAGACATGCTGCTGTCTTGCAGCTTACACACTCACTGACAGCCATCCATTCGACTGACTACTGCTACTTCACTGATAGCTTAAAAACACAAATGAACAATATATATAGATTGTAACAACCAATCAACTTCGACTAGTGCCGTAACTTCGGATACGTCACGAAATAAACCAATGAGATGCGTTTCATTCAGTGACTGAACAAGTTCATTTGAATTCCAACATTCAGTGTCAATGAATGCGCCTATTAAGAAATATTAGCTAACTTAGGAAAGCCTTAACCTATCAGTAATGTGACCATACGTCCCGTTTTGAACGGAACCGTCCCGTTTTCAGGCAGCCTGCCCCGTTGTCCCCAAGCACAGCTTCGGGACGGCGAAATGTCCCGTTTCCAGAAAGAGAGCAACTCACGGTGACAATTTCTAAAGAAGGCGAGAAAAATAAAATAAAAAAAAAATAAAATCCGATGGTAATGTCGAGTGACGGGGCACGCGCTACATTTGTCGCACATATTCAAGTCGGTCAGAAGTCATCGCACTTATTTCTAACTACATGACACCGAAAAAAGGAACAGAATGAAACACTGGTAATGTTTCAACCGAAAGTCGTCGGATGGCATTGCTCAAACACTTTCGCACCCATCATTTGAATCGTGCGAACTTTCGTATAATTATTGAATATATTCTGTCTCTGAGGCACTTTTCCCTCAAAGCAGCGTTAATTACCGAAGTAAATTTTAAGGAGTGCTGCCAAGAATTTCATCTTTTTTTTCAATCAATACCAAACATACTGAATCAAAAATTTGTTCTTCAGAAAAATACAAGATCACGTAAATTATTTATTTGCACGGGTTCATTCGTGTTATTTTCATTAATAAAAAAACCCGAAGAAATATGCGCTTCCTTGAATACACATACTATTACCTAAAAATTAGTACATATCCCGTTTCGAGGGGAAAATTAAATGGTCACTCTACCTATCATTGATATTGTGGCCGGGAAAGTGCCAGGTTTTGGCTGTGCTTTAGCTAAGAAATTATCTAGGAGAATACTGGATAAATTTGTTGGATTTTTTTTAAATTTCCGATAGGCCAGATATCTAGGAGATTTAAGACTTTTATTTCAGTATGTTTCAGCGGTTGAGTGATAACCGTTCCTTTGTCGACCCGCCCATTGTTACACTGGTGATGGATTGAGAATGGCCATCACAGGAGGTAGTGATACCCGATGACAGGTGAGCTAATTAAGTGTGGCTTGTGTGGCTCAGCTGGTTGATAAAAAGTCCCCCGCGGAATGAGAGAAGTAGATGATTCTGAGAGACAGAGCTGCTAGGGAAAAAAAGAGGGAATTTTGGTTTTTTGTATATGAATTCCTTGTTTCTTAAGATCGTTACAATCATTTGTAAATAGTACGTTAGTTACATAGGAGTTGGGTTGGGGCCATTTGAAAAGTTCGTCACAACCGAGAGTTCTTACCGTTTGGACTGCATTTTGTTACAAAACGTGAAAGTCTAAATAATTCAGTAGGGATGTAATTTTTAATATTAACTGACCTAGGAATGTGCATAGAAACCCAATTCTGTAATATTCCGGAGCCTAACTCCATATTCCTAGGGATGTGTACATGAAGAAATATTAACTAACCTAGGAATACGCCTAATCTGCCGATGGTAAAGTGCCGGTTTTTGACTGTTTCTTCCAAGTAACAATCGAACTAAAGTAATGGAAAGAAAGAATCGAACTAAAGTAATGGAAAGTAAGAATCGAACTAAAGTAATCGAAAGTAAGAATCGAACTAAAGTAATGGAAAGTAAGAATCGAACTAAAGTAATGGAAAGTAAGAATCGAACTAAAGTAATGGAAAGTAAGAATCGAACTAAAGTATTAATGGAAAGTAAGAACGAACTAGTGAACTAAAGTAATGGAAAGTAAGAATCGAACTAAAAAAATATTTTAACAGAAAATCACCCGTCATGGTATGACGTGCAAATTCTCTCTTCATTCGAGATTTCCCGTCACATTTGTCTGTTTAAATAGATATATGTGAGAGAAATGTTTAATATTGATTGAAAACAAATAAAATAAACATGTTTTATGACAGGAAATATATTTTTATTTACATATTTCTTATTCAAAAAACCTCTTGGTAAACAACATTCCGTGTGTCTTTTTTCGTTGTTTAACAATTTTACTTAATCTTCAGATGTTTTGTATAAAATTTTTATTATCAAATTATATCGTCACGATTGCAATAAATAATGAGATGCATCGTGGCGTCCAAACTATATCACGCGCATGATATAGCACTGACGTAATTTACTACTTTCTATTAAAAAACGGGAATTAATTTGAAGTATATGATTAATATAATTTAAAATTTCTCGGGAACTATATTGATCATAGCGAGATAAATTTTTATCAATCAATAGCAAATTTTAGTTAACTGTTTTAGAGCTATTAAATTTGAAATTAGAACGACAATTACTCTTTTAAAATTAAAATTGCTGAAATTTAGGTTCTCTAACAAAGAAATAATTTTGTTTAACGTGTCGCAGTGCCATGGCTCGAGTTTTATTATTGGTGACTTCAGGGAGTTACCGAGGGACATATCTGGGCTATTATATTAGTGATTATTAGATCCATCAATCATTTGATTGTAAAAGATTCTCCAAAATAGATGTAATTGCGCATATCATCTAACATCAACCACACGAGGTGCTATAAGTTATTATAAGTTATAAGCTTATAATTTATAATTCGCAAGAGGGGGGAGGGCCGGATTTCAAGTGTCGACAGGACACAGAGGACAATGCCGCCCTATCTTTTAGTTGCTCACTCAAAAGTCAAGTGCCAGTGTCGTATAATCATTCTTCATTGAATAGCGTCTATTTACCGTTTGTGGGTATATGTTTTTATGAGTTGGGGGCCCGTCCGAATGTGTATGTGTGTATGGGGGGGGGGGAGGCGTATGCCAGTGTTTACCCGGCTCGGTTCTGGACGGCCCTTTCGATAGGTAGTCTTCCTAAAAGGAAATTTCCCAAAACCCGCAGTTGTGACATCGTGTTAACACCTTGCCATACAAGGCGAGCAAGTCGAACTTTCTCTCTGGGGTCGCCAACAGATGGGAAGAGATCATCGCTTCGCGGTTAATTGGAATTCAGCGTGCGTGCCCTCGCCCCCACGGTTGCAGTCACGGCTTGCTTTATAGGGTCGGCTCGATAACACAGAGCTCTTTTAATGGTCAGGGAGCCGCCCACACTCCCAGCTGTGCGGTAATTGCTCTGCGCGACCTTCACACTTCCTCGCCCGACTACCGGAGAAATGAATCACACGACTCGTTTCTCGCATTCTCTAACCTCGGCAGGCCCGGATTAAAACCAACACGGGCCCTTAGGCAATGCAAGGTTCAGGGCCCTTTACCCAGGCCCGGCCTTAGGGAGTGCGGGCCCCAGGAAGAAACCAGCAGGAGTGGCCTCCCCTAAACTTTCTCGTATACTTTTCAAACATTTGTCATTTCCCTTCCCCCTGCGTCGATAAAAAGTTCGAACCAACTGTAACACAGAATGCAATGACTATCAGAAGGTCTTTCATTGTAGATTATAGTGATAGTAAAATATTGAGGTGAAGAATCATATTCAAAAAGATGCGTATGTATTAAAAAAAATTAATAAAAGTATGTATTAAAACTAAAAATATTTATTTATTTTTTTATCAAACTCTAGCAATGTGAGTCCGCGTGCGGAGAAGAAAACAGGAGAATAGCTTGCGCATGCGCAGAGATTGTTTCCAGTACGCAAGTAAGACGACACGCCCTAAATGTTTGCTTCCTTACAAAATCTCGCCACCAAAATTGGTTTTTGGCAAACTGCCAAGTTTGCGATTATACGGACCGACAGACAGTCAGCCCGTTGACGGATTTGGCCCAAAATTTTATACAGACATACATTCATGACGATAAAACTGTGTACCAAATTTTATCCATCTAGCTTTTCAAGTTTTTGATTTATAGCGTTCACATGATTTCGGACATACAGACAGACTTCCCGTTGACGGATTTTGTCCAAAATTTGATAGAAACCTACAAATAATAATACCTACCTTTAAAGACCACATACCAAATTTCATCCCCGTAGCTCTAATAGTTTTCGAGTTATTGTGTTCACAGACAGACAGACATAATTCCAAAATTGTGTTTTTCTGACTGAGGGAGGTCTGAAACGTGGAGATTCGTCAAAATCTCGAGTTCGAATTTTTTGACGATTACAATACTTTCTATTTGTATACTTCGTACACGAGGAAGTAAAAAGTCAGCGGGAGTCTTCTCCCTTCGTTTTTGCTGTATATTAGCGCAAATACCCCATCAAGGGGCATCACGAGTTCGTGGGTGAGAAGCCGCTGGATAAGTATGCGGGTTCTCTTTTCCCTGGTGGGTACAGTAGTGATGTGTGGGTTGAGTTACCTCCACTTCGATGCAGTGGCGTAACTGCAGCTTTTGCTGCCCGGGCAAACTTGCAATGTCGCTCTTCCTTTTACAAGTTACATAGGACACATAAACCTTTATACAGAAATCCAGGGAAAAATATTTTATTTATAATATAATTCGCAGATGATCATCTTCGATTTTTGCAGATAGGTTGCGAAATCACGCGTGAACCACCAGTCTTTTTTCCACATATCGGCAACTTATTGATAGAAGGCGTAAAATACGAGTTAAATGCATTATTTTTTTATGTATATTGTTACAAAAATCTTTCTGTGGGTGTATGGAGTAAACAGTCCAACACGCAGAATAATGGAGAATGAAGGTTTAGTCACAAATGTGCGGGAAAACACGTAGCACAGGTACAGGAAACAATAGTTCTCGCACAGGTTAGCAACGTAAACAGACAACAATTCACAGGTGATGACAGTTCAGCACTCTGAGATTTAGCAACACAAACAGTCAGCAAATAACTAGTAACGACAATAACAGCACTTTCAATAGCGCTGAGCTCACCACCTTCCTTTCTCGCACTGCAGAAGAAACTCTAAAGACGTTCCCAATGGATCAACACTACTCTCTCTGATCCAGGCGAAGTCCTTATATACTCTCTCCGAAAGGCCGTGACGTCACATGGAGTTTTCTCGTACATTCAAGCGTATTCCCTTTCCTAATAGAGATATCGAGAAAACAAGTTGAACAAAGAATAAAAACATAGCAACTATAACCTTTCAGCTTATGTTTCTTAATATAAGCAAAGCAATATCTCGGAGAGCTTGGTTTACAGATTTCACAAAAATCGTGATGAAATAAAATATGAAAGCAAAATGTGTTAGGATCCTATCTCAGATTGCAACAATGAAAGAAAAATATGCCATTAAATATTTGTTTAAGCAATGAAAACGGCAACAATGAAAAGTATTGTAAATTATGCCAAAAAATATATTTAAATATGTATTAAAATTCTAGAAAACAGTGTACGGAAATTTAATCGATATCATTGAAAAGCACTTTTTGCACTTTCGGATGGTGTAAAAATGATTTTTGTGCTGTAATATTTTGGGAAGTTATTAAGGAAAAACGCCAAGTTTTCCCTTAATTTTTAATTAATTAAAATTTCAAACCATCGGGAGTGTTCTCCCCTAAACTTTTCGTATACTTCCCCCAAAAGGGGCCGTTTCTCCTTCCCCCGCGTGGCTAAAAAAAATCGAACCTACTGTTATCCAGAATCCAATGACTAACAGAAGGTTTTTCATTATAGTGATTGAAAAATATCTAGGTAAAGAATTCAAAGAGATGCGTACCGATTAAAACGCATCTGTCGCACACTGCTAGGTTTCACTCTTGCCGTCTCAAGGACAAACTGACGTAATTCGCTCTTTTCGCGAGCACAGACGATTGCTTCTGTACGCATGCGCGTGGAGACAGCGGATTGGTTTTAATGGTAAATTATACAGACCGACAGACAGTCAACCCTTTGACGGATTCGGCCCAAAATTTTATACGGACATACATTCATGACTATAAAACTGTGTACAAAATTTTATCCATCGAGCTATTCAAGTTTTAGAGTTATAGTGTTCGCATGACTTCGGACATACAGACAGACAGACTTCCCGTGGACGGATTTTGTCCAAAATTTCATAGAAACCTACAAATTATGTTTAAAGACCACATACCAAATTTCATCCCCGTAGCTCTAATAGTTTTCGAGTTATTGTGTTCACAGACAGACAGACATAATTGAAAGATTGTGTTTTTCGGACTCGGGGAGGTCTAAAACGAGGACATTCGTCAAAATCTCGAGTTCGAATTTTTGACGATTACAATACTTTCTCTTTGTATACTTCGTATACGAGAAAGTAAAAAGGGCTCCGAGGTGCACATTCCCACCCTCCAAAGTATGTTAGTGCCAAACCCCATAACTCTAGAGCTAGAGGTCTGCCCTATAGACGACCAACACGCACACATTCTCCTTTATTATTAGTAGAGATAGGGTTCACTTACCCACGAACAGACAGATGGACGGATCCTTTGATCGATTTGGTCCAAAATTACCTACAGATATACAATGCTGATCACAACACCGCATGCCAAATTTCACCCTTCTAGCTCTTTTCGCTTCTGTGTCCACGCGCGCACGAACGGGCAGACAGATAGACTTCCCGTAGACGGAATTCGTCCAAAAATTGATAAATATCTCTAATTGTGGTGCAAAAGACTTCGTACCAAATACTATCTGTCCAGATCAGAGGTTCCCAACCTCTCGAGTATCCCAACTTCCCAATCAAGAGGTTGGGATACTCGAAGGACTAGTTGGGGTTACGCGAAATCGAAGTTGATGATGGCGGAAATAAGAAAACATAAGGAATAAAGAAAATTACGGAATTCTGTTCCCTCAAGTAAACACTTTCTATTTAATAACTATACCACTTAAATGGTTGATTGTTGCGAAGTGTACTTTTTAGCTATCCTTACAAGTTAATGCGAAATTATTAGGATACTCATTTCATTTGTTTTGCTGTTGAATTAATACTATAGCAAGACTGCAATAAAATGTAAAATCGAAAATAAGTCCAGCAAATGTTATTAATTGGAGTCATTTGATTCTTAAGCTAAGCTAAGCCGTTACCATTACTGATCAAAACTTCTTTGCATAGACGGATGGTGGGGGAAGGAATGACAGTATGGGGTACGCGAAAATAATAAAAGACTTATCAAGGGGTACGCGAGGGATTAAAGGTTTGGAACCCCTGGTCTAGATCGTTGCATTTTTTTTATTTTATTTTCGTGTTCACGTTAAGACAGACTGACAGATATAATTCCAAAAAAATATTTTTTTTCAACCCCAGGGATGTTTAAAACGTGGAGATTCATCAAAATTTCGATGTCACATTTTTTGAAGATAACAGTGCTTTCTATATGTATACTTCGTATACGAGAAAGTAAAAATAAAAGAAGCTCTCTAAATTCTCTAAATCAATTTTGCATCCTCTGGTAATGTTGCCCTATTTACAGTGGCGTGAAAAGGGGTAATGGCGCCGGGGGCATTGAACTCATTTTTCGTCCTGTCCCCTTTCTCATTTCTCGACTTTTATCTTTAAAAACGTAAAGTATATGCAAAAACATCGTCTTCGCGGCGCCCCTATTGACTGGCGTCCGAGGGGCATCTATACCACTTTTGACCACCCCTAGTTACGCCACTGCCTACCTGTCTCACCCTATTTATTCCATTGAACTGAGCGGAGAGAGTAGTGGGTCTCTTACACGCGAGCGCAATTGGGAGCAATGGGGAACTTCAACATTTTTTAAAAACACGTGAAAGCCATCCGTATTTGTAGAAAAAGTCATTCTAATTTCAAATATGCAAGTGAAATTTTACAGAAAAATTTATTTATTTAAATATTGAGAGCGAAAGATGCACTGAAATAGCAGGAATTATGATGCAATCCGAAACGCACTCTCATTGGCCGAGTAGATTCTGACGTCGAGGGTGCCTTCCTTCGCATACTTCTCTTTCGCTAGTTCTGTACTCTGCTTTGAATCAAGGCGTTTGTACCAGCTAACATTTTAAAAGTGAAGTTTTTTAAGAAAATTGAAGTTTTTAGTTAGTTATACATAGTTATGCATCACCCTGAAAATAAAATATTTTCCAAATCAAGAATTTTTCTGCTTTTAGTTTTTTCACAAGGGGTGGATGACATAGTCCACCCCCATCAATGGTCTTCCGTATTCCCCGAGACTCTTCCGCGAATCGTATCGTCAGCCTTTTATTTGAAAATGCCTTCAAAGAATGTACATCTCTCTGAATGCAACAGATTTTCCAACAATCAGCACTCAAATGTGACACACTATCCTGTAGTATTCTTATGGATCTCTTTGAAAGCTTCGGGACAAAGCAAGCTACTCACTTTCTATCAATAAAATCCTGATCGCTTACTTATTTTATTACAAGGGAAGTAACACAAATGTTTTGTATATATATGTTATCATAGGATTGCTATAGGAAAAGAATATGGAGGCCCTTCTAGGAGGGTGCCATTTTTTTTTTTTTTTTTTCTTGACCGAATCAGATCGGCAATATTTTAGCTCATATTTTGATGGCAATTTTCATTTCTTTTTTTGATTACGGATTGAAAAGAACTTAGGAATGAATAGGGGATAATAATAGCCTTTGTTGCTGAAAATCCCCAAAAACCCCAAATCAAATCAAAAAGGGTTGCTACAATTGCCAAGCATTGATATTGGACCTTTAAATGCTAAATAAATAAAACATGGAAAAAGTGGGTAAGTAACGGTTTATTTTACCCCGGTAAAAAAACTCAACAAAGTTTAAGCAATCTAATAAAATGAACACGTAGAATAATGAAAATAATGCGAGGCTAAACCTTTTTAGACCAGTCATATTTTAAAGTTGATTCTACTTCTTCCTTCACATATTTACAAAATTGGGCGCAAGTCATTTTAAAAATATAATGCCAAATCAAAATTGCTTCAATTGTCCTCACTAGCAACCTGTTTCTTTCATCCGAACGTTGAGTTGACATCAGAGAAAACATTCTCTCCACATTTGCAATGTGGGCTGGAATGTCAAATACGTATTCGCGCAACTTTATTAGATATGTCTCCTGATAAATATATGGAAGATAACGGGACATATAGTTTAATTCGGGACTGAATAGTGAAATACGGGATGTATTGCAACCCTACCAATCGGCGAAACGACCCTTTGCAAGCCAAAAATCCAATATCAAATATGTTTTTACATGTTCCTACTATTAGTTCACACTATCCCTATATATATATATATATTTATATATCTTGTTCAAATTTTCAATCGTTAATAAAATACTTTTTATTCATCCACTCAGGTTCAAATACATTTTTTAAAACTTGTAGTGGATGACACTTGATGCTAATACAGTTTTTTCAAATATTAATTCATTAATTAAATTTAATTAATTAATTTTAATTTTATATGGGAGAAAGCATATGTTGCCTTGAGTCGTTTGGTTCGAATTTTTCTCAATAGATGGAGCTAGGTTTGCCAGCTTCTAGACCTAATATCCTTTGTTTTCTGGTATGTTCACGAAGGCGTCATTTTTTCATGTATTTTTGTCAGAGGGTAATGTTGATAACTTTCTTTATTCTCTCTATTGGATATGTTAAAAAAAGACTTTATGAAGTTTTTCAATTTCTACTATTAGTTCACACTCTCCCTATATATATATTTATATATCTTGTTCAAATTTTCAATCGTTAATGAAATACTTTCTATTCACCCACTCAAGTTCAAATACATTTTTTAAAACTTGTAGTGGATGACACTTGATGTTAATACAGTTTTTTCAAATATTAATTCATTAATTAAATTGAATTAATTAATTTTATTTATTAGAGCCTCGCAACTTTGCCGTCAAATCGCCAAAGTGGTCGCCAAATTTGTCGTCAAGGTCGCCAAATTTGTCGTCAAGGTCGCCAAATTTATCGCCAAGATTAGGATCTCAGGGAAACGACTTTATAGCTTTGTAACAATATGGAATGTGTCATTGCACAGTGCATGGCAACATGCAGTTGGATGTGAATTGACAGGCAGAGTTGTGTTTTGTCATGTGTCTCTGACATTGGATGAACTGATTTCGTGCGTTGATTAGGAATTTTATTTAGCAAATTGCTGTTTAAATAACATAAAGACAGACAGATACATAAAGCAAGGAAACAGCATCTGAGTCGTAAAAATTTTAAAATAACCAGTATCGCAGGAATGAATGTTGTACTTGTGATTACTATTTTTTGTGGAAAATTCTCATTTTTATTTTCTTGTATATAAAATTGAACTTATATTGTAATCGTCAAAAAATTTGGTCTTGTAAGTAGGAATTGACTTTAAATTTTTTTTATATTACTTGTTTACTGATTTTAATTTAGTCTCTACACAGGTAGTTTGTAAGTGAAAAATATTACGACGAACTGAAATTGCAGAGCATTTGATCGCTGGTCCCCTTCAGAAGAGTCGGTTTCAGTTTCTGGTATGTGAAAAGATTTCAAAACTTAAGCTTAAAAGTAATTTTAAACAAATATGTTAAAAAAGCTACAATACTTTCCCAACACAATCTAAATACTCTAATACAGAGTTTTTCCGCGCTTTTCGAAACTTTTCCACCTATCGATAAGTTTGCCATGCGTCCCGTCTATACTGTTACAGAAGTCTTTCTGTGGGTGTATGGTGTCAACAGTCCAACACGCAGGATAATGGAGAATAAAGGCTTATTTACAAATATGCAGGAAAACACGTAGTAACAGACATGTAAACAGACAACGATTCACAGGTAATAACAGTTCGGCGCAGTGGCGATTCAAGGATTCCGGTCGGGGGGGGGCTGGTCATAAAAACTTTGTATCGTCGTGACGAATGTCAAACCTCAAGGCTAAAGTAAACCAAAACTCTTTAACTTTACAGACTTTACTCACCTGACAATAAGAAACATAAAGAACAATACGATACTTTCGATAAGTTAATAAAAATTACAATGAAATAACTAGCCAAAAAATGTCTTCGACCGTGTCAAAACTACAAATACAAGTGGAATGACTAGAAAAGTAGGAAAATTTTCGAGCCTGTCAAGCTAGAAAGCAATGTTGAAACGTTTTCATTATTTTTTTAAAGAGAGAAATTAAGAAAAAAACAGCAGTTGTAAGGATGTTAAATAAAAGCAAGAATTCTGGCTTGGCTCGGGGGGGGGGGGGGCGGCGTTTAGCCCCCCCCCCCCCTGGATTCGCCACTGGTTCGGCGCTTTGATATTTAGCAACACAGACAGTCACCAAATAACTAGTAAAGACAATAACAGCACTTTCAATAGCACTCAGCTCACCAGCTTCCTAGCTCGCACTGCAGACGAAACTCTAAAGTCGTTCCCAATGGATCAACGCCCCTCCCTCTGATCGTGGCTCTGTCCGTATATACTCTCTCCGACAGGCCGTGACGTCACATGGAGTTTTCTCGTATATTCAAACGTATTCCCTTTCCTAATAGAAATATCGAGAAAAGGGTTGCATTTTCTGGAATCATCTATTTGTCGCCAAAATGGTCGCCAAGTTCGTCCCAAAGGTCAGGTATCCCGGAACAGCCGCTGCCCGTCAATCCATGTTTAACCCTGTAAAACTCTCTTCCCAACCATGAGACTAACATTGCTGGGAAGCGGCTTTCCATGTTCGTAACGATACGGAATTGTCGCCGTATTTTACTGCTCAGTCGTGTATTATTATTTGGCCCGTTTTCTCCCTAAACTCTGAGTAAGACACCAGGCGAAAGAAACAGGTTGTCAGTGGAGACAATAGAAGCAATTTTGATTTGGTTTTGATTTAACTGAGTTAAAAAGGATCAGCCTCGCATCTTTTTTATACGCTTTTATTCAACTTGAGTGTCGTGCCCCCAAATCCTGAGATCGATTTCTTACCCACTTCCAATCGAGCTACAGCTTTGAAATTTCGCACAGTGGTGGGTTTCCGGTGACAATACAATATTGCGCAAAAAAAAATTGCAATCTGTACCTATTTTAAACCTTACAAAATGATATTAAAATTTTAGCCCTATATTTGGGCGATAAAGTTTGGAAGGTGGTAACCTCACGTTACGTAGGGTTGTAAAAACACCCGCCGCTGCACCGATAAATGACGTAATAGTTTGAGTTTCTACGCGTCTTGGGTTTACTTTCTATTAGAATTCGCCAGCAACCAGAAGTACATTTTTTTTTTTACTTCGTTTCGCACTCAAAGCAGAAAGAGAAAGTTTTGTGGATCGATTCTCTTTTTTTTTCTATTACGTTGTTGATAATAATTGTAAGTTATCACATAATATATTACGGATTTATATTTCAGAAAGTTAATGTCATTAAATCATTTTAAAAATGTAATTGCACATATGTATATAATAATTTTAATATGTGTTTTATATTGGAGAATTCAATAATTGAATTTGGTTTACTATGCCTAGCATATCGTGTGTATTCGTGTCAGCCGTCACTAAAAAGTAGAAAATAAAATAAATAAAAAAATAATAAGGTATAAGCTTTTATTAAAAATGCACTTTAAATGAGAAAATACTTTTACACATTATAATTTCGTCAAAATGAACTCAAAAGTAAAAAATAATTTTTCTGGTTACATTAAAAATGCACGGTTCGAATAAAAGCGTGGATGCGTTATATTTTGTGTATATTTCCTAAAACAAATGGAATATTCCTAGAAGGTAAAGGAGTCCACTCTTTTATTCGAACCATGCATTTTATTGCAATCAGAAAAATTATTTTTTACTTTTGAGTTCATTTTGACGAAATTGTAATGTGTAAACGTATTTTCTCATTTAAAATGCATTTTGAATAAAAAGCTTATACAGTCGAGGCTCGTTATAACGACCACACATTATAAAGAGCATTCCATTATAACGACCAGTGATAAAATCCCCAAATGTATTTCCCTATGCACTCTATGTTATTTTACTTCCGCTATAACAACCGTCCAGTGTCGTCTAATCCCAATACAATGTCCGAATTCAGCGGACACTCTTCTCGGTATTTTTCTAAAATTCCTTTATTTTCAACTTTAAAATCTATTTTGGAAATATATTTGTAATTGATAAAATTTTATTTTTAATACCAATGATAAAAAATAATTTGAGTATTTATTTGGAATCTCTTTAAAATAGCCTATTTTTACGGAACTGCTGAACGTGCATGTGTATTTTTTAAATTACAGTAGAGTCTCCCTACAACGAAGTCTCCCTACAGCGAATTTCTCCCTATAACGAAATTTTTAATCGGAATGTTAAATAATATTCAAAATATTCTCCATATAACGAAGTGGTTGTCTCCCTA